>NAJI01000425.1:0-29673 GCA_002179835.1 Calonectria leucothoes
AATTTACAAAAACCCTTAATCTGACCCCTATTGTACTAGTGCATTATAATCCTTTTCCCTTTGAAACCAACACTCTCCCCCCCAAAATAAAAAGTGACGAGCGAATGGGTAATCTCGAGGGCGATGAGCAAAGGCCAGCGTGAAACGTGCCCTGAATCAATTACCGCTGGGGATCGCCGCGAGCAGTTTTGGTTCGCTGACGGGCTCCACGTCCAATGGCACGTCGATCGAAACACCGGGCCTTGTCTTGTCTTTGTCATGCTCTCTCTCGCTCTCTATCTTGCAGTAGGGCCGTCGGGCGATCCTGCGGGACAAGAGTCGTCCCACCCACCCCGACGAGGTATAGAAGCTGTGTGATATTGGGCCCTTGGTCGGCTTTAGAGAAGGGGGGGGGGAAGAATGGCAAGGGGGAGGGACGGAGCAAAAGTGTGGGAACTTTGGCAAGACCGAAAGCGGGCTCTGTTTGGTTCCCGGATGCGAGCTCAATGGGAGCTGGCCCCGGGGCGAGGATGGAATCACGAAGCAAGCAAGCCATGATGGAGGTGCAAGACGGACGCCTTTGCAAGCCCACGCCAGTGGCAAGTGGGGAGGCAGCACACACACACACACACACACACACACACACACACACACGCACACATGCTTGCGCTCATACAGGCACATGCAGGCATTGGAGAGGAACGAGGCTCTTTTACGACCAAAGCGTGCTACATGGATGTCTGCTGGCAGTGTTGTGCTGCTTCTGGAGCGTGCTTTCGGGCGGATGCAGACGTGATTATGCCGGACGAGCCGGCCACTCCGTCCGTAGACGATGTAGGCGCGGGTGCAGGTCCACCCACCCGGCGCCGGAAACCCGACGACATGTTTCCCCCCTCCTCAGAGTGCAGAGTCTAGGGGATTCCCAGGGCCCATGAGCCAGGGCATTTGGACCCAGGGATTGCATTTTTCTCTTGTTTCTTTTTCGTTTAAGCTCCCCCAAGGCACGGGTGGGCCTTGTTCATTAGAACTCGGCCAAGGTTCCCGGGGAACAGGAAAGGCAAGCAGGGACCCGGCGATAGTTTATCCCCCCTCCCCTCCCCGCTCTCCTCCCAGGGCTGCTTGGGGTTCCATCAAGGCAGATTTGCAAAAGGGCAAGGCTAATTCTCTTGGGAAATAATGCCCGCAAGCACCCTGCTCTGGAGGCCGGGGAGGGGGAACAGAAAGGTGGGCTGGCTAATGGACGGGGAAGTATGGGCAGCTGTCAAAGAGCTTGTTCCCTCTCCCCTCCTCCACTCTCTCTCTCTCACTCACCCTCCAAGAGGATTCGGGCTGGCGGGGCCGCAAGGGTAGCCAGCATATAAGCCGGTGTGTGGGTTCGCAGTTGCTTTCCCGGGACGCAGGTACCCGCCCCGAGACTTGCCGCCTTGCTTTGGCGCGCGAGAGATAGGATCAGGTGTGTTACTATTCAAAGAGTCTTTGATCGCTAACATGGACGTGCTTTTTTTGGTATAAAAAAAAGCGATGGTAAAAAAAAAATTGATTAAAAAAATCCACTCATGTGGGTGTGTTAATATGTTCAGCGCAAAACAAAAGAAACATTTCCATGGGCAGCTGGGATACGCCTTGGACAGCTTGGCAGCGAGGAGTCGTGGGTGCCGGGGTGGGCGCGGACGGCAAGGCTATCGGATGATCGCTCCTGCGCATCTGGGAGACGGATCCGGGAGAGAGGGGCAGGAAGATCCCAGAGCCGAAGAGTTTGGGAGTGTTAATGACAAGGAGGTTGCATCGCCAGGGGAAGGGTTTCTGGAGTGTGCCTGGACCCCCTTTGGCGCGAACTCAAAGGGGGGTGCAAGCAGACAGGGCCAGGGGCACCAGGGACAATAAAGTTGGCCGGGCCAAGAACGGAACAAAGAAGAAAAGATCTGGATCAAGGATGTGCGCGGCCCCCCGGGCAAGAGAAGGAACAAAGGCGCAAGGTTGCAGCGCAAGGGGAGGGAGGGCGTGCAAAGAGCGCAAAAGAGTGCAGAGAAGAGTGTAAGTGGAAACAAAGGGTGCGCAATCTCCCAGAATTCATGCGGCGCTGGGGCGAGGTCCCCCATGTCGAGTGGGATGACACAATTGGTGGGGCACGACGGGAGCAGCAGCCTCTTTTGCATTCAGCTCGTGGCAACGACAACTCGGTGCTGAGATATTCTTGGGGCCAAGTGGAGGGGGAAATAGATTAAAGCTGCGTGTATAATCTATTCCATCTCTCATGTGTGCGTGCTGACACACGAGGGCTGAACATGTGAGCCCCCCCTCTTTTCCCAGCTGAGTGGGTGATGATGCACGTTGCATACGAATCACTTACACCAAAAAAAGAAAAATAGATGAAGGATTTTTGTTGTTTGGGGCGGCATATATTACCAAACAGAAAAAGAAAGCAAGCAGAAGAGGGAGAAAAGAAAGGAAAACTCTGCGCTGCACACGACATCTGATTAATCTATTCACGATAAAGTGCGGAATGGAATGGAATGAATTGCTTGTTCGTGGCCTGATTCTACATGGTCGAGGCCACAGCTCCTTCTGCAGCCTCAGCGCCACACACACACAGCTGTTCTTGCCAGACCCAACTTTCCAACGTCATCGACGAGCCTAGCTCCTTCCTCTGCTTTGTTGGCCAATGTAGATCAGTCACACAACTATACAGCCTAATATCGAGCCGCCTTGTTTTCTCCAGACAACAACAGCACATAGCTTGGCCGCTAGTGGGTTTTTTCCTCCTCTCTGATTCTCTACTCTCACGTCCACGTGTGGTGGGTGGGAGGCCACTTGAGGGAACGGACATGGCGTGCGTACTAACATGCGTGCGCGCACGCGCACACAACACACTCATACATAACACACACACATACACACCCCCAAAAATCTAAACTCGGCTGCAAGCACTTAAAACCCTAGTCATATAGGATGAGGGGAAGGAAGGGGAGGGGGGGTTGAGTACAAAATTAATTCAGGTACGCGTTACACATAGACTCGGATAGGGAAGGGCAGGAAGGGGAAGTTCGTATCTCTGTGCTATTTGGAGACCCTGCTCGCAATCTTTTCTTTTCGGAGCGTTTCTTGTTTCTCGAACAAAACTGCCAATCAATATGCCTCCTGATGGTGTTCTTCTGACGTGCAGGCATGATGCAAGCCTTGGTGGAACAATTTACTCGGCGCTCTCGGACCAGTTCCATCATGACGCCTAGCTTGGCAAGGTCATCGTCGTGAAGCAATCAGAGGCCGGCATTTCATATTTTAGTTCCATTTTGCCTCGGCCCGTCTACTTTGGACGTGATGAATCACGGACGTTTTGTAACGTTTAGCCCAGCAAAGGGGGGGGAGTGGGGAAGGGGTCAAAGATAGAAACTAACTCCCTCGCGAAAAGAAACCCTTCCGAATCCGAGGTTTCGAATAGAGAGAATAGTTCGTCCAGGACATTGGGCCGCCTTCCTCAAACACGCGTGCCTGAATTATCCCAAATTTCTCCCTCCATGCCCCCCTCTTTGGGCTGGATGTACGGGGTACATGCACACTATACAGAAACCAAATTTAGGTGGTTAAAGTTTTTTTTCGGTGTAACAAGGGAGGCTCACGGAACTAGATGGAGTGTCACTTTATGAACCAACTATACAAGTATAGTAGTGGTGTTGACCGGAGCTATCATGCCGAGCAACAGGACGGGACCCGGGTCACGCACGGCAAGCGCTACTGTAAACTAGATCTTCCAGAGAACAAGTATTAGTCATAGGATCGCCGGTAAGGTGTCCGGGAAGTGGTCCATGTGGGAGGAAGGAAGGGAGGAAGGAAGGGAGGGAGAGCTCGGATAGTGTGTTTGTCGGTCCGCCAACGTTTATGCCGGAGGGAGCTACTGGCGGGCAGCCGCTGCTGCATTGAGCGGGCGAGGGACACGTAGGTCTGAGCACGAGAACAAGACGACATGAGCCTATCCCGTCGGCAGGAAACCCTGGGTCCGAAGAGGAGGCTCTGACGGCGGTGCAGTGCCCAGAATCAGGCCTTAGCATACGCGGCGGCGATAGCGAGGCCCATTAAGCCGTATATCAAGGGCGGATTAAGAAGCCACCACCCGGCGGCGGCGGCGGCGAGCTGAACCGTGCCAAACGGAACAAGTATACGCGAAGCCTTACTAGGTAGTCGGAAGCAACGATTTGGCCAGTGCTTTCCTTTTTTAGGTTTGTTTTTTATCCTTCCGTGTTTGTAAATGCCGCGTTCTTAGCAGCGGCCGTGATGAGTCAATGATATCTGAGTTTTTTTTTTCTCTACAGACTTCATCTAGCCTTGTGCAAGTGCACGACATGCGAGCGAGCTCTAGCGCAGCTGGAAAAGGAGCAATGAAACTAGCCGTCATGGCTTTCAATGCGCTCTTGAGCTTTGAGGCCGAGCGAGTGCCTTTCTTTTTCCTTCCGGTCCAAAGGGCGCGCGTGGAGTTTGATGAAGGTTGAGGAAACGAGCGAAGTTGAATTATGCTGTGCCGCCACATCATTTGTGGAAGCGAGGCACGAACTGGGCTGATCCACAGCCCTGGGTTCTCGTGAAGTGCTTGATTCGCCGCTACGTAAGCGGAAAACTAAAACTATAAAAAAAAGAAAGCCAATTGAAAGGTAATTGCAGGACATTCGATGAGGAATCAGGCGCACCTTCCCTAGATGATCACTCCCGAAGCCTTCATTATTAGACAACGAATATACTTTTGTTTCACCAGCCACAGTTCGCCTTGTGGAGAATCTACGTGATGCTTTCGGGCTGTTTTTCCCACCCCCAGCCATTCGGCAGACGGCGATCTACGTTCTGCAGAGTGGCGCGGGAGATGCCTTCCTGTTCCTGTCATTGCTGTTGTTGCTGAAACAAGACCCTGTGTTCCTCCGCCTCTTGAGAAAAACATTGTTTCAAAAGGTTAAATAAGAAGGAGAAACAAAAGAACAAAAGCCGGTGGCTTCGGTTCCGTCAGGGGGCTTGCTCGCTTCCATGTAACTCACTGTGACTAATAGCATTGGCTTTCTTGGCTCCTCGTCTCCTGATGACCCCTCCACTCCCCACCCCAAGAAAGGCACGGGGGGGCTGGATGACAAATGATTGATCATGAAGAAGAAGGGTGGTAGCACTGTCGGTGACGGAAAATGGCACATCGCAAGGAGTTGGCATTCGCACCGGTTTGTGGGCTGCTCGACCCCCCAAAATTGGTTGGCTCTCGGCTCATGCCAGCGAACGCAGGGGGTGGTAAACATGACCCTCCCGAGTTGCATGGCAGAGTAGCGTTGGCGAACCACGAGCAGCGGATAACGGGGAAAGCGAAGGCGGGCTTATCATCGTCACTATCACGTCGTGGCTGCATCTCTTGAGAACCAAGTGTTGACAGGTGAAAACGAAACTTTGCTCCAAAAGACCTCCATCGTGGCGCCAATTCCTTCCGTATTTTCCGCATTTGGGCCCTCAGTTCCGTATTCTCCCTTGTCCTTGCTTTGCTAACCCCACGTATTTGTATTTTTCGGTCCTGGACCAGCAAACCCTGAGCTTGTGGTTACCAGTGTCAACTTTCTAGGCAAGTCCTGGGCGTCATTCGGATTAGGCCTAGCTCGCTTGCCGCCCTTCACCATTGATTTTATGCACTTTTTGTGCATTTCCGTTTTTACGGTGCGGAAACGGTAGGCGAAAACGGAAATGACGACTCTTGCGCGCGACCATGTAAACAGATGATGGAAGGATGGTGCGTAGTCAGAGATATCAATGGTAAAGAAGTCGACGGCCAATGAAAGAAACTGCACAGTTCAAAGAAAACAAATTCCCCCAATACTATCAGACTAGTTTCGCCTACCCGCGCGACGGCATGTGTTTCGTACCCTCGGAACAAGTCTTTTAGTCATCCAATTCTGATAACTTGCTCTTGTGTGTATCTATCAAAAGGAAACACATGGTTTGCACATGTACATTCTTGTTAGTGTATTGGACAATGATATTGCCTCATTCGTGTATTGGATGATGATCTTGCTGTGCCATCGAGGCAAAGTTTCTTCCCTGACAATCAATGCCTGTCTCTGCGCAGTGCCCATTCTTTTCTCTCGAAGGATGGGTAACTAGATGGAAATTATCTTGCTTCATAAATTTGCAAGCCAAAACGCCTTTGCCTTTCAGCTGATTTTGGATATCAAGCCGTTCGTTGCTGACCCTGCGGGCCATTGATACCCGTGGAACGCTGTGCATCTCAGTTACAGTGGTACAATTCTATGCTGCGAAGATTTAAGTAGTTATGCCAGTTTCTTCACTGTTGCTTTTGCAAGCGAAAAGTTTCTAGCTAGGGGGGAATCAAGGCCAAGTACTACCTCTTAGGCTTGTTGTTTTTTGCGCTTCAGTTCCCTTCATAGGTGTATGAGGACACTGGTAAGATGCAAGGCCATGAGGTTTCAACAACCCCAATACCGATGTTCTTTCTCCAAAGCATATCATCTCAACTGGTGCAAATATCCCAGACAGTAATTTAGATAAGAAGCACGACATCTTCACGCAGATACTCAAAGTTCAACCATCGCCACGGGGGAAATTGGGTCAGGGATTCTGCAGAGCTTGAAGACCTCAAGGGTGACGGACCTGGAGATCAAGGTGCAGGGCACCGGTACCGATTCAGGCGTGCCAATAGTTATTCTCAGGTGTCTTGTGGGGTTCACGCTTCAACACTACATCGAGAGCGACGCCACCGTACTTGGAAACGAGGAACGCGGAGCCCTCTCGCAACCAATACCGTACCTAGGTCTAGGATCCAAGCACTGCACCCGAGTATCGACGGAAAATCTTCCCTCCCCCGTTAATAATCCAAGGCGCAAGCTTGCACGGTAGATTTACGACAGCTTTGACCTCCTGGTAGGTAAGGACCTGCTTGAAACCGATAGTTTTCCTTGGCGGCTGAGGTGGTTGATTGCCAAGGACAGCCATCTACCACTGCCGCAAACCCAAATTGTATCAAAACAAAAACGTGATTCTGTATCTTTTTTATATTGATTCCACTCTCCCCGCATCTTTTGCTACAAGTGGCGTGGTTTTGTGGCTTATGAAGGAATGTTGGCGGGTCTTTAACCTGGAACTGAGACAAGCCCACCGGGCATCAGTGCGAGATGGAATTCCAGAAGGGAGAAAAAAAAGCCACTAATCAGCTTCGAATGTCATGGTTTCAGGGTAAACAAACGCCAATGAATTACGACTCCAAAGTCAACATTTGTTGCGTCTAGTCAGCACGATGACGATGGCGTATGAATATCCAGATGAGATGAAGAAAATGGTGCAATTGAAATCTCGATTGAGTATCCAGTAAGTGAACCACTCAAATAGTGAGTTAAAACTAAAATATATATATACAGAAGAATTAAGTGGCAGCTATGCCGTCTCGTCCGACAAGAAACCAGAATCCATCTTCCGCTTTGTCAAGACTGTTGTCTCATACGTGTGGACATGAGTCATTAGGCCAGGCCTCTTTTCCTTTAATTCAGAAGTCCCCGGAAAATTCAATCGTTGCAATACCTTCGTCCAGTTTCAGGTACGAGTTCTCGTATCACCCAGGGAGAAGGGTTTCATCAAATCATGAGAATGAGTGTAATGTCATGTGCCTAGTTCAGCGTGTGCACCGGCCCATAAAATCTTGGTGTTTGTATTAAGAAGAAAAAGCACCGTCCTTTTTGCTTGAACAGCCATGTCTCGTAGGAAAATTCAGGTTGTTTAGAAGTAAAGCCGGATGAAAGAGAAAGAAGTAGAAGTAAAAAATTAGTTGTTCGTTTTACAGGAGCGCAATAGCACCTGCGACACCAGCCATCAAGGCGAAAACTGGTGAGTTGGCGACAGCAGCGCCAGTAACCACCGATGGGGCTGCAGTAGTGCTAGCAGCGCCAGGAGTGGTGATGGTTTGAACGGGCTTGGTGACAACCTCAGTCTCGGGGATTTGGACAGTCGTCTTAGGCACAATGGTCTCGACGACGGTTCCGCCACCCACAGTAATGAGAACCTTGCTGTACTCAGTGTGCACCTTGTACTCATCCGCCGTGTGGTAGATGGTCTTGTAGGCATGCAAAGTAGTCTTGTATGTCTTGACAATGTACTGGGTAGAGGTGTGGATCAATGTGACGACCTCTCCGCTGATTGTCTTGGTCTCAGTGACAGGGCAAAGGCTAGTCTGCGTGACGTAGGCAACTTCAGTCTGGTACTTGGTGACGTCGGGCTGCTTCACGTGGTCGTAGATGGTCGTCTTAATGGCCTCCTTGACGACAGATGTGGTGGTGTAAACCAGAGTTGTTTCTTTGCCTTCAATGGTCTTTGTCACAGTGACCGGACAGACGGTGGTGTAAGTGCTGTAGTCAACCTCGACATCAGTCTTGGTAGCTCCAGGGAGAGTGACTTGTTCGTAGTCTGTGGTCTTAACGGCCTCAGTCACTGTGGAAGTGGTAGTATAGACAACGGTGGTCTCCTCTCCTTCAATAGTTTTTGTCACAGTGACTGGGCAGACAGTAGTGTAGGTAGTGTAATCAACCTCGACTGCGGTCTTAGTAGCTCCAGGGAGGGTGACATGCTCATAATCAGTGCTCTTGACAGCCTCAGTGACGGTGGAAGTGGTGGTGTAGACCACAGTGGTCTCCTCTCCCTCAATGGTTTTTGTCACAGTGACCGGGCAGACAGTCGTGTAAGTGGTGTAGTCAACCTCGACATCAGTCTTGGTCTCGCCGGGGAGGGTGACATGCTCGTACTCTGTGGTCTTGATGGCCTCAGTAACCGTGGAAGTGGTAGTGTAGGTGATAGTTGTCGGTTTGCCACCATAGGTCTTGGTCTCAGTGACAGGGCAAATCGTCGTGTAAGTGGTGTAGTCCACTTCCGTGACGTATGCGGTCTTTTCCCCATGGCCGTAATCCTCATCTCCGCCTCTTGGCTCAACCTGGCTGGCCAAAGCCGAGGTGGCGAGGAGCAGTAGGGAAGTGGTATAACGCATAGTGAATAGGATGACTGAGTTGTCAAGAAGGTGGCGGATAAACGATAGCGGGTATCAAGCTAACGACAGGACAAGGTTGAGCGAGAGACTTAAGTAACCTGAACGAAGGAGTTACTCAAGAGTAAAAGCAGGCACACGAGGTGGTTGGAAGAGTGTAGGGATAAAGAACCAGGGAAATCCAACTCGTGGGGAGGTTGGGTGGCATGCTTATATTTGCAGCCTTCAGCAGGAGCCAAGTGTCGAGCAGCGGCGGACGTAACGTACCAATCCACGGCAGTCGAGCAGAGAGCTCTCTCGTCACATCCCCTCCTCTGGTTGCATTAGCCCGGTGAAGGGGCTGCAGCTAGAAGCAAGAAAGGCAGGGGGGAGTTGTGCCAAGCTGTGATACAGCAGAGACAACTCAAAGGCTATTCGAAGAGGTTGAGCAATGTGGCTGGAGCTCGCTAGGACAACAGCGTTGTGCATGAGGCCGCGGCGGTGCCTAGCAGGGAATGCTAGGCGAACAATAAGACGGCCCGGCTTCAATTCACCCGGTCTCCTCAGTAGACAAGGCCTGTAGGTGATGTCAGTATCATGCATGGGGTGGTCACCGGTCTTGTTCTGGCATAGGCTTATTCTTAGAGGCTGGGGACAGTGCTGGTCGAGGAGCAAGGTCTAGGTACTTGATCCCGGGTCCGGAGATCTGCAATGGCAGGGCCGATATGTTGGGCACCATGAAGTGCTTCCATGTCATCCTTGGTCTGGCCGAGAGAAGGCTTAGAGGGCGGAAGACGTGATGCTCAAAGCACGGAACCTTTGCGAGTTCCTGCATTAGATGGCGCCAAAGAGTGGAAATAACAGGAGAGCGGCGCTGTTGCGGGCTAAGACAGTGATGAGCACGCCATTTGTTTTGTTCTGTCAGGCATGTCTACTGATGCATCCCGATAACATGATTGGGTGAGGGACATAATTAAGAGGCGGCTCGAGACCAGCGCCCAGGCACGCCTGTCAAGTCAAAAAGAAATACGAGAAGAAACCACCACTAGGCTGAACTAGTGCCTTATCAAGATGGTGTGCCAGAACAGCTGGGTTGTGGTCGAAAAGGGATCGACAAGCCCTGCGCGCCCATGACAACCTAGCAGCCAGGAAGAAAGTGAGAGCAGAGCCGTAACAGGCGGTCACCGAACTCGCTGGAGCTGAGCATGGTGGGTGAGCGAGTGGGCTGTTTCCGCTTGGGGTTTTTGAGTGACTCGATCAACCCAGCCAACCCGAGTTGCACTGAGCCTGCAGTAGCAAACATCAACCCCGGTATATGCCGGACAAGTCGGGAGTGAGCAAATTGTGGGAGCCGGAAGCAAAGGGAAGCAAAGCTACGTGGACCAGGAAGTCGACGCCACAAACCCAAAAAACAAAGGAGAGTACATATAATCACCTGCTTTTGATGATACCATAACATGGCAGAGGTGTATCTGCTCCATGCGACGGTGCACAGGTTAATTTACCAATGCAAGCCAGCGCTTGAGCATCGAGATGGTTGGTCTTACTGAGGGGCATCTTGCTTGTTTTTTGGTGTCGACCGGGATGGCCGCTCATGGCGAATCGCCAATCGCCTGACGACAAAGTTCAAGCGACCAAAATCCAAGTCTATCGTCCAGTTTAGATGCCAGCGAGACAAGCATGCATCATTGTTTCGGTGGTGTGGAGCCCGCATGCAGAGCCATGTAGGAACGGAGCCAAGGGCGTAGATCCCCGTTGCGAAGCTCTACCAGTCAAGCTTGGCACGGCTCAATCGGCCGATGAGGTGAGCAGCTCCTCCGGTGGCGGTCAGAATCCGGCTCTGAGAGGCTAGCATATGTAGGCTCAAGCTTGTTTCCCAAGAACTACCAGCATGACATATGGAGCCGCGTTGTGGTGTTGCAGATTGGCTTTGTGGCTGGAAGGTAGAATTCTAGCTCGTCCTTCCTCTGAGATAAGCATGTGGCGGAACATGAAAGAGGACACTAACGGAGCAACCGAAGCGGGTGTTGACCACCACAGCGTGTTTGTTGTGATCGAGTTCGAAGGTCAGTATGACGAGCGGCCGAAAATGGCGTTGGAGACAGCCAATGAGCAGACAAGGTTGCGAGGCATCGGGTTAGCCCTACTCGACAGTGTTGTACTACAGCATGAATGCAGCCACCAGCCTCCAGTGCGCACCGATGCTTATGCTTGGGCGGAAGCCTGATTTCTGAACCCGGCGCAGCGAGGTCTGCTCAGGGTATCCTGGGCGAGGTTATCGCTGGACAGCCCGTGTAAGCCGGGAGGAAGCAACGAACCACAGCCAGGCGCCCGGCCATTTTGCAGCGAGGGAAAAGTGAGTGCAGCTTCCGCAACGGGAAAATACCGAGGGGCTGACGGTGAGATGAGTGGCTGCGAATCGAAAGAAAAGAAAAGGAATGGTTCGACGCTTGAATACGAGGGAATGCTGCCTTGGAGGGTGGCAGCCAGGCATTGACTTTTTGATGGGGCTGTGGCAGAACGGCGGACGAAAGATGGTGTATGGCGAATGGCGAAGCGATTGAGTTGGTGATTGCAAAGAGCAGGGAATCAGCAGAATCAGTCACCAACTGGCGATGCGACCCCTGCTCTGGGCTCGCATGCCACAAGAGTGCTCTGGGCCAGCGGCACGGGGCCAGATGACTTGGCCATTGCTCGTATAGCAAAAGCGTTGGATAGACGTGCATACGTACCTGGTCGGCCGAGCAGCTAGCCTGCACATCACGGGCTCTCGGCTACATGATGCTGTGGACGAGAAGAGCGGGGGGGAGATGGTGGGTAGGATCGGAGCTGCAAGGTGGTGGTGGGACGCAATGCGACGGGGTGAGAGGTGCATTTGGATGCTGAGGTGGGTGAGATGCAGACCTACCCAGTAGTTGCCTTGGGAAACAACCAGTTGATGACATCAGGACAAGCCCCAACCTCGCTCGGATCGCCCGATGGGCGCCTATCCCAAGCGAAGCAGGTTCGAGAGATCACGCAGCGTTGGCGATCAACAGGAACAACCACCTGTTTCTGCTTTTTGGGGGAGGAAAAGGAAAAAAAAGTCCCGCCCAGCAGCTAGAGTGTTGTCATAGACTTGTTATCTATCATCCCCGCATCCCGCATTAGCCATAAATTTACACACAGGAAGAGGAGTCTGTCAGCCGTGTTGCAGGACCCAGCCGCAGCAAAAGGGCCTTTCTTGGGCCAACCGCAGGTGAGTCGCTGCGACGACACCGAAAGGAATGATTATCGGAGAGAAATATTGCAGCTACATGGCGGGATGAATGTGCGTCTGCATGCCCGGGAGTCCAGCATGCGAGGCGGCAAGTCGAGACACGCCCATCAGTCCCGAGGTGGTCCATCCGATGACCAGCAATCCTTGACGGTATCCCGAGCTGACCTTGACTTTGCAACTATTGAAAACTTGTTTCTTTTTCTCCAGCCTCTCCAGCCGTGTTCTCGTCATTAGAGGCCATCGATAACTACCTCATGTCTCATCCTGCTTCAATTCCTGTCCATCATCATGGTCCGCCAGCCAGCACATCCTTTAGAGCGCGTTCTAAACTCGCTCGGGTTTAGTGCCTCTGTTGCCATGTTCTGCCCCTGCGCGCGGCCCCAGTTGGCCCCATGTTCCTGGCAGCCCTAGCCCGCTAGTCTCCAAGATTGTTGGCGACAGCACCTCGAGGACCGTGCGTCCATCTCAATATGCCGGACGCCACCTCACTGTAATTTAGTGGATCACACGCTGCACATGTCATGAGTTGGCGGAGGACAAAGGAAAGAATTTCCCTCGTCTTGCTCGTCGTGTAGCCACACTGGCATTCAGGTATGAATTGGGCCAAGCCCAGTTTTGGGACAGGCTCAAGGGATTTACTGCCATGTTCATAGCCTCGCTCAACTCGCGGCCAAGCGACTTACATCCATCACCATCGCCAGTCTCCATGTGCGCGCATCCATATTCACCATTCAGTCTCGCTCTCATTCAATCAATCATAATTACCATTTTTGTGTAAATGAAGTGCTTTAAAGCCAGCAGCAAATCTGACCTTCTGCATGCTTACCCTGTCAGCTATGCAATGCCTGATGTTCCCATACCTAAGGATAGGTTACCAATTGCTACCTGCAAATTTGAGCTCCAAGCGTCCAACGTGTGACTTATTGCATACAATATGCATATGCTCTCGTCAAATTTTCAGTTCCTATGTCAGATTCCAAATCAGCAACCTGGCTAGCAAACACGGACGGGTCCGCACAAGCGGGTCAACACAGACGAGTCAACCTAAACGAAGCCCATATCAGCCAAAACGCAAAATCAGATTCAAGCTGGAATTGTTGTTCAGAGAAATATCACAGTCACTCCACAAGACGTTATAATTACAGTGATGTTTAGTGAAAGCTGCTCTTGTGAAACTGCCTGTTGGTTCTCATGATATCTCATCCTAACTCAAAATCAATATACAAAAGTACACCGTCGACCATGTGGCATTCAACCAACTGCATCTCACGGATCTATCCAACTCTTTTTATTGCAGACGCATTTGGTATTTAGTTGTATTTTTATGCCTTCAGATGTCCTCATTTGGACCTCAGTCCCACCAGTTCACATTCACATCGAGGACAACACCGTTGGGGACTTCCTCCAGAAATATATCAAACAAGTCAAATACCTCCATCATGTAGAAGTTAGTTATTCGTAGGATTCCCTGTTTTACTAGTTCGCGGGTCTTAATTTCACCAATCGTTCAAAACACTTCGCGGACCCAAGTGAAAAAGCAAAGAGCATTCATGTCACACCTAGGATAATACTCACTTTCACGAGCTAGATGCGTGCCAAATATCCGCTCCAGAAATCTACACACGTTCAATCGCCCGAAAAAAATCCGTCTTTTTTTTTTTAACTTGACGGTGTTTATCTTCGAAACGTCAATCCTCAACGACCTACTTCTCTCTCCCAAATTCCATATCGCGGGCTTTGACCGTTCCGTTCCGAGTATAAAAGTTCGGCTTCTAGTTCCTCAAGAAAGTGAATTTTCAAGAATAAACCAAGCAAACAAAATAATGGGGAAACGACGGTATTATATTGGGATAACATGTCCTTGGAAAGATTGAGGATGTATGAGACCACACGCATACAGAGTAATCATGATTACGCCATTATCATTGGCAATAAATAGGAACCACGGAACTAAATACCATAAGACCTTTTCGCGCTCTCTCTTGATAAATATGGGCAACCTTTTGTTCTTCTTTTGGGTAGGTGTCGCATTGAAGGGTTTCCACTAAGTGAGATGAGCACGGGTTTAGGGTAGCTATTATGGTTTTATTTGTGTTGCATCAGTTGATCAATACATGTAAAATTACCTGATCAGTGTGTCCATAACGCCTACCAATAGGCTCGAGTATTAAGCTATTGTTCATGACAAAGTCGAAATACAAATCACAAGCATCTTGATTGATGGACGGTGTTGTGGAACTTCGGGGAATTGCCTCGGCTATGATTAGGTTGCTTCATAAGAGGGGTTTTCACCAACAAACGGCACCAACCACCAATTGGGGGGCTGGCGCAACGGTAGCGCGTCAGATTCCAGAAATGGGATGTCCTGAAGGTTAAGAGTTCAAATCTCTTGTCCCTCAAATTTTTGTATCACTTGATCATTTCTTGAACACTCAAGTGGCATTTTTTTCTTGTTTTCTGTTTTTATTCTGGTGTTCTTTTTTAGCTTCAACATCCATGTCATTACTAAAATGCAAACATGACAGCGCACATGGATACATGCATGAGATACAAAGATTCGTCTGGCCTCTCAATAAAACCCAGAACACCCAAACAGCTTACTTGCACCAATACGTGGATGGGAAAGAGAAAGAAGAGGAAACGTTCGACTCAGCCCAGTATGTATCCAAGTCCCAAGGAGCTGCTGGGGAATGTAATCCAGTACCAATGAATATCGAATCATAACATTATAGCAGTGTAAATCCGATAAACTCTAAGCCTTTGTTGTGAGGCGCAAATTCTAAATTCGCTTCATCAAATACTCAATCGTTTTGGACACTCTCGAGTCAATGTCGCACGCCCATTAGGTGATTAATTGGTCTTACTACGCCAATCAAAGATACAGAAAGGGTCATGTGCTTTAATTAAGTGCCAAAAATAAATTCCCACTTCATAGTCCATTTAGAATGACTCAGGACATGTATCTCGTAAATGACGTGACTGTCTTGAGGGAACACGGAATTGAGTGTATCAGAACGCATCAGAAAGCCGCAACCGCGAATTCGAAAACCCGTTGGAAATTCTTCAACGATTGAGACCTTGGTCCGAAAAGGCACCGAGACGACAAACAATGAATTGCACACCCCCTCAGACATGTGATCCTTTAAGGAATGATCATCAGGTAGAGGGAAGGGAAGCAAATGCTCTATGTTCCTCCCTTGACAGGCCAGAAATGGGCATGTAAATAAACTGCCTTTACATTACAACAACATTGCAGAGCACAGAAAGCCAGCCAGGGACGACTGTTTCAACAGATTGATGTTCTCACGATTAGAATCCTATCGCCGCGACGTCTTCATAGACGACAATTATTTCTGAGCTATCAAGTAATGGGGGGCTGGCGCAACGGTAGCGCGTCAGATTCCAGAACAGGAATTTCCTGAAGGTTAAGAGTTCAAATCTCTTGTCCCTCATTCTTTTTCATTTTTTGCATCAGCTTCATGCATTGGCATTGAGATGGGACGAATCATTTTGAACCTTGTTTGTTTTTTCTCGTCCAAATGATCACCATGGTTGCATGCTCGTGAAACAAGGGTACAGTGAAACATCCAAGCGCACACTATTTGCTGCATGGCAAACCTAGCCATTATTTACGTTTGCATGAAACTACAATGAAAAAAACACCCATTTTTTTCTGATTATGATGGATTTCTACTGGGGAAAACTACAAATCATGACGCGGTCTTCTCATCAAGTTATACGAATAATCTACAGGGAGCCGAAAGTGAATAATTTAGAGAGAAAAAAGTATGTCATGCCATGTTCTAAATTTACATCATATGACGTCAGAAACAAATATGAGAAGTCACAATGAGCAATGTATAGGTCATTGGCCATTTTCATCCTGTCTTCCTGTCGGTTCTTTTCAAAACAAGAATTTAGAAGGGGAAACAACTCGATGCAGACCAGTCTGAAACGGTGGCTTAACGGAAGTTATGCATCTGGGCTTATGCGGATTGGGAAGCTAGCCTGGTTCAGGCCAAAAGCGGCATTGCCTATGTCCTCAACACGACGTGATCACACCGGAGGTGGCGAGCCGTTGGTAGGGGATGTTCCGGGGTGGGGGTTGAATGGCAAACCTCCAGTGGCTGGCTGGTCCCCAGCAGAGCCGCTAGAGGCGCTGTCGTGGTGGTACTCCCCACTGTAACCAGGTGCCCCGGACTACCTAGGCTGAGCTGGGTCCCGACCCCCTGAATGAATTGCCCAACCAAAAGTGAATTTAAACTACGGCGGCGCACGAGACTGTGCTATTTGCAGACAATGAGACAAATAACGAGGTACACAATGGAGTCACGCTATTCAGGGAGCCGGGCAAGCTGCGGAACATGCTGGTTTGCTATTGATGGCATCCTGTTCTCGGGACACGGACATGACCTGAAAGGGGTCTTTCGGCTGATTCAGTGGCTGTCTGTGCCTGTGCCGTCTTTGCATGAGTACCCTGCACCTCCTGGATGCTGCCCGTTCGCCCCTTGGACGAAAAGGATTCAGATTCCGGCCAGGCAAAGTTCCGCCATCTGAGTGGCCGGACAACACGCAGAAATAACACACCGTGAACAATTCTCCGTACAACTGCACGGCACAGCACTTTTCCTTATCCTCATGCATCTTATCAACCTTACGTGTAGGGTAGCCGCAGCCCGTAAACCAATCCAGTCCAGACTCCCATCCTTGGAGCAATCCTGGACCATAAAAATTACCGAGTCAATGGACCGGCCTCCCTCTTCTGCCTAAACTAACGACGCCGAGCCCCACGACACACACCACTCGCTCACTGTCAGCCTCTCCTCTCGCATCAAGGCGCAAGAGCCATCAGAGAAACCAGACGGCGTGACCTCTAATTGCGTTGGTTCCGACTGATCGACTCTCTAGCTCTTAGCTCGCTTTCCTCTCCCGTCGATTTTATTGTGCTGCATCTCCCTCTGCCGGCCACACGCACCATCTCTCTCCCTGTGCCTGCTGCTGTCTTTCCCTCCACCATTAGCCGCCTGTCAAAACACCAGACGACAAGTCATCCATTACACTGTCGCTGCACGCTCCCTGGGCCTGCAATCCTGCTCGCATCTTGTTTCTTTCCATTCTCTCTCCGAAGTCGACGGTGGCTCTTATGTTTGTCTCCCTTTCCCTCTCTCCCTTTTCCCCTGCCCCTCTCCGTTTCGCTGGTCGGAACCGTGGTCCGTTCTCCGGTCTAACTCGCCTCCCTGCCACTCCCTTTACATGTCCTCGTGCACTTTGTCCCCCCCCCGCTGCCGACAAGAAGCTGACCCTTGTGCTCTGGCACGCAGTTCTAGACTTTAATGTGTTGTTTTACCGTCCTCTCATGATCGTTTACGAACTTCGATAATGAACCACGACGACCGAAAATCATAGACGTCCATCTGTCCTATCCTAGCCGACCATCCGTTCCGCTTGAATATTCCATCATTCCATCATCGACCGCAAGCTCACCCGGTGCTCTCCTGTTTCCGTCCTTTCGATTCCTTACATGTGCTTCCACTACCTCTGAGGTGCTTCATCGATTTCCCAAGGCGCCCTGTAAATTGGTTCCCATTGCCTTGTGAACCGAAATTTTTTTCCACCCCTCGCAAGGCTGGGTCCGACCTGGCCTGTATAATACGAATTTCGAGTTGCTATGAGCGGGGATCAACTGGCGACCAGGCAAGATTTATTAATTTTTACACCTACCTCTGCTCTACACCACTTTTCTCCAACACTCCTGCCCCTGGATCCGCTCTCTGGCAAAACGCTGACCGAGTCCCGTGTCCCACAGCTTCGCAGAACTAAACCCTCGTCCCCCAACGCCAAAACAAACACCCACCTCCGTCGCCTTCCCAAGTCCCGTCTTCGAAACACCCAAACCGGCTCCAGGAACTTTTAGTGAGTCTGGGGGTTGGACACCACGTTTTGCCGAGGACTACTCTGTCTTCAACAAGACCCCGGGGAACCTAAGGGGTACCCAGGGTCCTTTTGTCGACTTTGGCCCCGGCACACCCGCCAGCCGCCACAAGAGACTTCTCTCTGCCGAAGGCTTCGCCGTTGAGATTGCAACTCATGTGAATCATTTTTCGCACAACCATAGCCTTCCTCTACCTCCCGTTGACCCAGCTCGCCGACTCGCTTCCTCTCCAAACTCGTTGACCGTTCCCAAAGAATACTCTGCCGAGACCGACCGTGCACCGAGCCCAAACACTTTGCAAGAATCTCAGTCAATCAAAAAGGCAAGAAGGGGCACCATAACCGATTCCGAACTTACGCAGACCGCAACACCTCCGCCAACAGGCCACAGGGGAGAGCACAAGCTCACCCCGAGACTCAGCATGCAGAATGAACAGACTTTTGGCCAGCCCGATTTTGGCCCGGGCTCGCAGCAGCATGACATTGCTGCCCTAATGGCTGCCACTGGTGACATGTTTGGATACCCTCTATCAACACCTGGCGGCGGGCCTACCACGTACTGGGACCCTTCGACCATGGGCATGGATTTGGATTTCAATGCGTCACCTTCCACCGTCTTTCAGACGACACCTGCCCATTCCCATCGCCATACTGGATCGTTCGATTGGAATAGCGAGATCCAACTGTTTCAAGACCCAAGTGCTCCCATGCCATCCACAAACAGCATGGGGAATGTCGTACCCATCCGGCAAGATGGCACCGAGGGCCCTAAGCCCGCAGCCATGCAGCAAGCGACGTCAGCAGCCGCCGCCGCGATGGCGGCCGCCTTTTCCGCTCCCATGGATGATTCCTTCGGCCTCATGGTTCCCGATGAGGCTGTAAACCCTGGGCTCCTGTTTAGCCGCCCTCAGTCTTCGGCACTGGAACAGCCTGCATTTATCCCCGTGACAACGTCTGGGTCGGCTGAGGCGGCAATTGCGGAATCCGGTTCGAGGACACCCATGGTAGATGAACTTCGTCGGTCGGCTAGCGCCAAAGATATGAGGAGTGGTAAATTGCCAGACCGTACTTTCACCACCTCCCCTGTCAAGTCTAACCGCCCAGGTCTTGGTCGAAGTTTCAGCGAGAACCGAGGAAAGAAGCCTCAGAACCGACCTGTGCTTCCAAAGTTGGCCCCTGCTGCCCGGCCGGTTTCGCAATCCAGCAATGGATCCAACGTCGAACCACCTAGACCCTTGTCCCGCCCGTCTGGCAGAGCGTCTCCGCTAAAGCAGCATCGTCACACCGGTCTTGCATCAATTCCCGAGACAGCACCACAGCCCAGAACCTCTGTTAGGTTTACCATCGATTCTCGGGGGCGTGCACGTGCCGAGACCACAATCCTCCCTGGTGAGCGCGATTCGGATACCACTGTTAAAAACCGGAAAAGCTCGCGGGATCGGATGAGCAGAGATGAATGGGCGTCGACAGACGACTCCTCCAGTGATGACGAGCCGATCATCATCCCCAGCAGGACCAGCTCCTTCAACGCCTCCTTCGCTCTACCTGACCCTCTCAGGCCCGTAGGTTCCATTTTCCATCCTGCTAGGCGAAGTGTGAGCGATAGAAGCATGGCGAGCAGCTTTGCTCATGATGGCATGGGCGGGTCCCCGCGCGATGCTGAAAGTGAGGCTGAAACTGTCATGACCGATCATCATGACAAGGTGGGCGATGCAACGAGTGAACTGCGAAAGGTGATTGAGGACCGCCAGAAGCGATCCAACCAGTTGGGAAATTCTCGATCGCATCGCTTTCTCCAGACCAACAACCTGGGGAGTTTTCGTGGAGACACCATCTCACCGTCGACCCTCACGGATTCGAGCATGATGACGGACAGACAAGACATCCGATGTGTTTGTAACCGAAAGGCGCTTGAAGAGGGAGACGGTTTTATGGTTCAATGGTATGTTGTGCTCCTTACTTTAAACCATCGACGCTCGGTGACGGGCCGAGACCAAATCATGACTGGGTTTGAGCTAACACACACCTAGTGAATCTTGCGAAATGTGGCTTCATGGCAAGTGCATCAAAATTACTCGACGAACACTGCCGAGGGTTTACATTTGCGCATTTTGTGCAAACACGCCCAACATGAGGGGAGGCCGGTTGCGAGACAATGGACGCGGCAATGCGATGGGTGTCCGATCTGTGACGGCTCCGCTGTCGAACAACAAAGCATTCAGATCATTTCGATAAAAGGATTGGATAAAATCAAATCAGGGAAACAGCATTTAAAAGGAGGGAGTATTGGAAACGGAGTACTTTTTTTTTTCGAATATATATCGGTGCATGATGATGAGGATGAAGAAAGACAATAGGGCTCCCGCCGCACATATTGGGGGATGTAGTAGAAAACATCCAGATGATACCCTAATACAACCAAGGAGCGGGTGACGCAGCCCTTTGAACCAATGATCAAAAGCACACCGACGCATATGGGCATCAATGCAGTTGACGTGGCTGGTGGTGAGGTGTAGGACGGGTGTGATCGGTGTGGGCGTGTGTGTGAGGGGATAACGGCGCCGGCACAGAGCTCCACCTGAGGGGCCGGAACCGACGGAGCGGGCAAATCAGAGCCGCGACGTTGTCACCGCCTTATGCCAGAGGGATTGAGGCCAGTGGGTGAAGCTGCCCCGCGTTAGCACTATTATCACATCGCATCACAAGGGTATTGTCGGGACTGCGAGTCTAGCGTCAGTGACAATTTTCGGCATCCAGGACATCTCCACAAAAGATTTTCTGCAGAAGGGAGACATTGCAGTAGCAGAATCCCTCTCTCTCATGACAGACAGGTGACAAGCTCCATGGAGCTCGCCCTGTTTCACCTCAAAGCGGCTCACTCACGTAATCTTTTAACCTCTATCCTACTCGTTCTAGACCTTGGCCGCCGTCCTGATCAGGCAACTGACATCCAGGTGTGGTAATGAAGCGAGCTGACCACTCAGCGATGAGCAGAGTGCCGGGACCACCACCTCCACGGGCTCCGATCTCGGCAGGTGGGGCAATAAGCTGCCGTCGGAGGCGGGGCATTACTTTGGCAGGATTAACATGGAAGTGAATTAAAAGCATATCTCTCGGTCAACACAAACTCTCCTCTTTTCCTCCTCTGTATCTCATCTCCTTGAGCAATTGCCGAGTAATCGAGACAGCAGAAACAGACACAATGGCTGAGCACAAGATTGTCGTCCTGCCCGGTGACCACTGCGGTCCCGAGGTGAGTTCTGCCCCTCGTTTTGCTTCCATGCGGCCGAGTGCTCATGCTAACTGCGCAACAGGTCATTGCCGAGGGTGTCAAGGTATGAGAGGATTTTGGGTTCGTGCAGGCGCGACTGAACATGTCTGACTCTGAATTAGATCTTCAAGGTCCTCGAGGAGAACAAGCCCAGCGCTGGCAAGTTCGTTCTCCAGGAGTTCAACTTCGGTGGTGTAAGTCTTTTCGTCCCAGCCAGCCCGCCGCCTGCTGGCAATTGGCGCTGACCCGTGACTTCTCGCCAGGCCTCCGTCGATGCCCACGGCATTGCCCTCACCGATGAGGCCCTCGCCGCCTCCAAGGCTGCCGACGCCGTCCTTCTCGGTGCCATCGGTGGCCCTGAATGGACCGACAGCCCCATCCGCGCCGAGTACGGCCTCCTGACTCTGCGCAAGGAGATGGCCGCATACGGAAACCTCCGACCCTGCTTCTTTGCCTCTGATGCTCTGGTTGACGCCTCTCCCCTCAAGGCTGAGATCTGCAAGGGCACTGACTTTGTCATCGTCCGTGAGCTTACCGGTGGTATCTACTTCGGCGAGCACAAGGAGGATGACGGCTCCGGCGTTTCCCACGACATTGAGCTCTACACTCGTCCCGAGGTTGAGCGTATCGGTCGTCTTGCCGGTTTCCTCGCCCGCCGCCGTGGCGAGACCAAGGTCTGGTCTCTTGACAAGGCCAACGTCCTGGCCACCAGCCGCATGTGGCGCAAGGTCATGACCGAGCTCTTCGAGAAGGAGTTCCCTGACCTCACCATCCAGCACCAGCTCATTGACAGTGCTGCCATGATCATGGTCAAGAACCCCCGTTCCCTCAACGGTGTCCTGGTTACCAGCAACCTCTTCGGTGACATCATCAGCGACGAGGCCAGTGTTATCCCTGGCAGCATTGGTCTCCTCCCCAGTGCTAGCTTGAGCGGTATCCCTGATGGCACCAGCAAGTGCAACGGTATCTACGAGCCCATCCACGGTAAGCATCCCGCTCCCCCGCGCTGTATTGTGCCATCCGGCTGACCCGACTGTTTCAAACAGGTTCTGCCCCTGACATCTCCGGAAAGGGCATTGTCAACCCCATCGGTACGATCCTGTCCGTTGCCATGCTTCTCCGATACTCCCTCAACCTCCCCGACGAGGCCCAGGCTGTTGAGGATGCCGTCAAGGCTGCCCTCGATGCCGGTGCCCTCACCAAGGACCTTGGCGGCAGTGCTACCACCAAGGAGGTCGGTGACGCTGTTGTCAAGGAGCTCACCCGCATCCTCAAGGCTTAGAGGGCTGGTGGTGAGCGGGTGAAGTTTCCAGACTTTGCCTTTTGAAAAACATAGAGATGATTTAGCAGCCTTGTCACTGAGATAAAAAAGTGCATTGCTGCATGGTAATGACGATATATACCTGGGCTGGAGAAAATAAAGTAAAATATGAATATGAATTGAATGGATGGATAGCCCTCGAGGGCATTTCCCCGTCTATCACTTGTTTGTTCCTGGCCAATCATGACGCGACGTGATCTGGCTTAGCTCTGTGACCTTGAAGAAACCAACACAATTGTAATCAGGAAAAGGAGCTTGGTTTGATTGACACAGCTACCAAGGCACTGAATTGCAACATGAACCAAAACAGAAATGCTGTTGAATTTTCATAACTGTCAAAAAGTGAATGGGCTTGCTCCTGCTATGCAGCCATTCCGAGTGGGTGTCTAAGCCCGAAACTTATCATTAACATGGCAGCATTCACATCCCAGTATTCGGATACAGCGGGAATTGTTCCAATGAACTTCTGGAGATTTGCAAAGCCTAGAGGTTACCGATCCTAGGTTGACATGACTTATATACATGGCGAACATGGTTTGCGCAGTGGCAATGCTAGTCCTCGCTTGGATGTCAGAGTAACAATAAATATACATGTATGCCCCTCCATTTTCTATCATACCTATCCCATGAAAACCCCTCAGTAACTCCGTTTCCAATTAAAATCTTCCAGACTCTCAAGTCTCTAACAGCCGAGTGGTATCATGACGACAAGTCAGGGAGAGTATTAACACACCAGGAATCCTTCCTGCGTAAACTAGAACCCACGCCGAAAAGCAATACCCCTTGCCGTTGAATTAAGAATATTTGACCCAAAAAATTAAAATCATTCCATCATATAAACAAATGTAGTCGCTGTGGAGTGCTGTGGTCGGGATCGATCCCGTTCTGACTTGATTGGGCAAGCATATACTGGCTGCAGCAACCCAAACCGAGGAAATAATGTGAACAAGTCGATAATAGTTGCTAGAGTCCACCTTGTATGGAAAAGGATGAAATGATGAGCACCAAGACGTTGATGAAACCCCAAGTGCAGGGTATCCATGTGTTCATCTCGTAGTATCCGGCAGAGTAGACGGCGCCCAGACTAAATTAGGATTAGAACAAGTCCTTATGATGTGATCGCAGGATATTGGAATGCACCGACATTAAGCCCACAACGCTACCTGCCATGACGGCCTCAAGGCCTGCCATGACAAGGTAGACCACTGGCACTGCCCAGAGGTACTTCCATGACGACTTTTTCCAGCCGTGGGTGAACATGGCGACCAAGACGGCGCCCATGTGGAAGACGGCGTAGAGTATGAGGGTCCATATTAACGTAAAGCGCCAGACGTCCAGCACATAGTAGAGTGTGAATCGCTTGTCGGAAGTGGTGTCATATAGGGTCTCGACGTTAAGGGATGGGAAGCGCGGCGTGTTGTAGTCTGGCGGCGGCTTGAGCGGGGACTTCATCTGCAGGGCTGGAGTTAGTTCTGGTGCCCCAGGATGGTGAAGCGGAGGGTGTTTGCGTACCGTGCCATCATGGAAAGACTGGACTGGCTGTCGATGTTTACGTTGGCGATGCTGGCTGAGTTGCGACGGCGATGGGCGCGGTGGGTTTGGCGACAGGGGTGCGCCAAATTAGCCGTGGACCATGCGCTGGGGTCTTTGGGGGGCGGACGGCCTAGCCTAGGGACGTCATCGGAGCCTCGGCAAAAGCTCGTGAAGCGCCAGCGCTAATCCACGGCGACAATCCCGAGCTTCAACCACAACACTTAATCTTTTCGTCGATATTCAACACGATTTGTTGCGCAGCGCACCGGTCCCCTGCGAATGAGTCGCCATGCCTCCCGATAACAGACTCCTCAACACGGTGCTGCAGTACTACCAAGACGTCCACGATGCAGCCAAGACGGACCAGATCTTCGGCTCGACCGTCCACCTGCTTACCGAGCTGTCCAACCCTCTGAACCTCGGCGTCCTGACATCGCAGCTGTTGACGGCGCCGGCAGTATGGCAGCATCCCGGCGGAGTTCGGAACTCGCTGCGCGTCATCAGCGTCTACAACAGCGCCGCGACGCGTATACACGATTACGAGATGGCGTGGAGATACGAGGACAAGCCGCACGAGGGAGGCGGCCTGGGATGCGAGCAATGGACCCGAGCGGTTGCCAAGGGCGCGGACGATCGATCTAGGCGGTGGCAGCACTTGCTTGTTCTCACTGGAGTCCTGATGGGAATGGAAGGGCAGGATAGGCAGTCGTTGTCGCGAAGCCTGCGGAACACGCTGGAGTCGGCAGTGGTGACGGCAACGAATCTCGCTTTGGAGACGCAACTCGCGGATGGACCTGTGGCTGGCGCTTCCATTGTTATGGCGCTCAACTTCGCCTTCCCCCTGTTGTCGGATTATCACAAGACTATGATCAACTGCAACGCGTTGCTGCCGTTGGCAGTCTGGGCTATTACGGCGGAGGAGGGCTTTTGCGATGGGCAGTTCCTCGCATCCATCGCCGCCGAGGTCGCCGAGTCTCCTACACACCAGCTTGCCTGGGCGCCGACGACCCCGTCGTTCCGATTCCTCCAAGAGCTGGACAAGCGACCCATCATGGCAAATATGGGACCTCTTTCCAAGCTTACAGGGTTCGTCGTGCAGCACGCCACTGATACTCGGGTTGTGCTCCAGGCCCAGGACACTCTTTTGGACTTTAGCCAGAAAGTGTTGGCTGCTTGGCAGAAGAACAGGTTCGCTGAAATCGACCCAGCGGTTGAGAGCACAGCCTTGACCCCTGAGACGTTCAAGACTACCTGGCCAGCGCTGTGGGCCTTGCTACAGAAGCTCTTGTTCGGAGTCGTCGCGTTGCTCCAAGCCATCGGGGGTCGAAGTCTCCTGGATCCCCTGATGCTGCATGACATAGCTGCGCCAGGAATCGCTGCTAAATCATTACACATTCTACGAAATCTTTCCTTTGTTTCCTCTCGAAACGGCAATAATGCCTTCCAGGTATACACCTTTGCGTACCTGACGTCCATCGACGTTCTGGCAAGAAATTCTGCTTTTACTTATTCTTTCTTACGCGAGATACGTCCTGCAGAAGACTCGCCCATCTTCACAACTCACCTGCAGCGAACGCTGGCCCTTTTTTATCTCAATTTAGCAGAGCACTTTCCTTTGACATTATCTACTGAGGCTAGCGAGGAATTAATTGTCAACCCAGCGTCGGCCTACCTCTCATACGAGGGTACAATGACGCCTTCAATGATTGAGCTTTTCGAGGCTGCCCACAGCGCAGTTTTATCAACGCTCTCCTGTCCTCAACACAGCCCGCTCACTATTCAAACAACGCCCTTTTACATTGTTAAACTGTTTGAATCATTCCCTGAGCAAATATCAGCTCGCCAATTCCGAGTCGCATTTAAAACAGTAATGCAGATCGTGTCACCTCCTTTCCCGATTGCGGAGCTGGAGCCGGAGTTGTCCGAGACTCTGCTGGAGATGCTTCGGTCTTATATCACTGCCGCTTCATCGGCTCCGCTACCACCTACACCAGATGCACTGTCACGAGCGGGCACTCCCGAAGAGCCAATGTCTGCGCAGAGCGCGTTGACACTTGCTCTGGTTGACTCATTACCATACCTGCCACTTCCTCTCGTCGAGGAATGGCTTGCTATTTCCGCACAAGCCATGAACGAGATTGCCGACCCGGTTCTACGGGAGCCCGTCAAGAAGAGGTTTGTGGATATTCTTGTAAGTGGGGAAATGGACGTGGAGCGAGCAGCAATCGGCGTGGCCTGGTGGGGAACTCACGGAGGTCGGGAGTTGGTGCTCATGGGAGCCGCTCAACCCGCTATGATGATGAGCGGAGCCCTGGGCGTTGACCGGACAAGTAGGCTATAAGCATTAAACTGTGCCTTTTTGCATCAGTCGGATAAAAAGGTACCTTGACATGATTGGGGTACATTTACATGTCCGGCTTTTGCTATCATGGCAGAATCATTAGGGGAGGACATAATTATAGCGGGACTTTGCTGCTCTGTTGGCTGCATTGTCCTTGGTATGTCACTATGGCGCATTAATCGGCTCTGTTGTCCGATGGCTACTCGCTGTACCGTACCACAGCGCTCTTTTGAAAATGTCACCATGGGACAAAGTCAGTGGCCTGTAGCATGGTGACAGATAATCTGATGACTCGATGCCTGCGGTCCTGTTTTATATTTGTGGCTTGGAGTGACAACAAATGGTGCTTGGCTACGGGGCAGGATAGAAAGGCCGAACATGGCGACTTACGAGAGCGGCGCTCACGTATTTCACCAACATGTTTTATGTGTGTGTTTGATCAAGCTGAATTTATGGATACCCAGGTCGCTAGTACTTCCTGTGCCTGGTTGATTGGGCGGCAAGCTCTGGGATGCGAAGGAGCTGAGCAACAGCTGGACGTGTACAGTGCATGTGTCCCAGATGCCTGGACCCAGCATATGTGAGCGTGTAGATTGCAGGAGCATCTGGACCAGACGAAACGCCATATGTAGACAATTATGCTGCTGCAGAATGTCTGTGTCTTTGATGATTGGAGGGGGAGATCTACAAGCTGAAAGGCAAAAAATGACGATGGACTGATAAGAATGGCATCATGGACCACGCTCGGTGGAACCTGTACAGGACGAGGTGTGTATAGGGGAGGAAAGAAAAGTGATGTGTCTGCTACCAAGACAAAGCGCTGGTACATGGCATCACGGGATGTTGCGAAAGAAGAGGGGAGACCAACCAACGAGAAGAATCTCAGACATGGCTAGAGCTAGATGGGGATAAAAGGGGCCAGTGGGCATGGGAAGATGCCGCGCCGTGCATCCGAAGGGGAATGGACGAGGATCAAGTTGAGCAAGTAGAAGATCTAACTAATATTTGTCGCACATCAATCGACTCCACGTGCTGCGCGCCATGTCAGGTCTGGATCTGAGTGTCTTGCTGAAGAAAAACACCATTTCAGCAGGCCAAGGCGATTTGTTTCGTAGCGGGCTACCTCCCTGTGTTGTTCTCGACCACCGGATTAATTATCACATCACGATGACCTCTCTGGGACGAGCCCGGTACATCAAGCTAGCCCCTCCCTCCCCCGAGCACAGCCTACATACGCGACATGATCAGCTTGGCCGGGTTCACATCTCGGGTCCAGACCCTGTCAAGCTGGGCTAGCGCCGTCTGGATCACCGCTAATGCACCTCTCAGGCCGATCGCGACAGGAGTGGGAGGGCACAGCAGTACACACTGGCCATGTTTGACGGCTGGCTTGCCACCATTTCTGCTCACTAGCTACCCCGCCGGCGGGGGAGATGGGGAGCTCGATGCGCCGCAGTGCTTGGTGGTTCGGTTTACATGACGACGACGCCGGTGACACTGTGCATCGCTGCGGGCGGGTCAATTGAGCGATGATGTCTGAGGCCAGGACGGAGCCAGATGACGAGACCCCCCTTTGAACTGGCGGCAAGGTTCTTGGGCCGGGTAAATCCGCAACCAAGTTTTGAGTCCAAACCAAGGAAATGGAGGTTTGTGGGCAACTGGTTTCCTGTTTTTTGCGGGACGGCACGGTGTGGATGAGGTGGGCAGGTACGAGGTACAATGCAGAAGCCATGAGGTAGTAGCGATCAGGTATCAGGTATCAGGAATGAGGGGCACCAGGATTGACTTTGATGCCCCTCGTGTTAGGTCCTGGATGCTGGCCCTGTTTCCCCCCCAGTAACACAGCATGGGCAATTCTTGGCTGGCGCATTCATTCAATCATCCATCCATCCATCCATACATGCCCCCACGACAACGACGACGACGGCAACGGTGCTGCCGAGACCACTCACCCCCCCATCGGATGGCTCCCGGGGCGAGCGACTCTTGCTCTCCGGGGGGGTCTAGAAGGCCCCGAGGGCCCTGAAGGCTGCAAGCTTTTGCATCAACCCAAGCCATCTTCGGCTAAGGCGCGCCGATGCTACTACGCCTGCTTCCTCTTGCAGCTTCTTGCTTCAGCTTGCATGGCCATGGAATGTCCGACACGCCTCTGCCACCATGCTGCCGGCACGTCATGTCCTCTGAGCTAGTGGCGTGCCTTGATGAGACCAAACTGTTGGCCCGCCTCCAGAGACTGCCATGGCCGCAGCCATAGCCGTAGCCATGCAGGTTATTCTTGGGATGATGCAGTGCAAAGGGTCCAAGGCGTGCGCCTTTTGCAGCTCCTGAACCCAAATCCCATTCTATATAATACCCAAATCACTTCCCCCCTTCCTCCCAAGCATCATCATCACCGACAGCCTCATACATCCATCTCAAGATCTTCTTCCCCATCTACCACTAAACACCAAGCTTGCCCATCATGTCTTACAACGACAACAACGACAGCTACGTATGGTTTTGAATTCGCCCGAGTGCATTGGGTATCTATCCGCTGACATTTGGTCCAGGGCTCCAGCGGTCGTGACAACGACAACTCGTACGGGTCTTCCCGCAACGACAACGACAGCTACGGCTCCAACAACAAGAGCAGCTATGTATGTCGTGTCCTATAATCTATGAAGAGGAGGTTCGCTAACGATGCGCCAGGGCTCTTCCAACAACGACTCGTACGGCAGCTCCCGCAACGATGACAACAACACTAGCTCCTATGGAAGCTCTCGCAATGACAACGATAGCTATGTTGGTTTCCCTCGCCCTACTGAACTTGGAGAATACTAATTGATGGTGTAATAGGGGTCTTCCAACCGTCGTGACAATGACAATGACAATTCCTATGGATCTTCCCGTACCGACAATGACAGCTATGTATGCTATACATGAACTCACATGTAATGGAACCCCGCTAACATCTCCAGGGATCTACTAACAAGTCCTCTGGTGGCTATGGGTCGTCTAACCGCGATGACGACAACAACAAGTCCTCTGGTGGCTATGGGTCGTCTAACCGCGATGACGACAA
>NAJI01000428.1:431-133065 GCA_002179835.1 Calonectria leucothoes
TTTTTTACTAGGCTAATTTTTATTACTTTTTTTATCTTAGGTTTTTATTTTTTATTATTTTCTAATAGTATTTTATTAATTAATATTATTATTATTTATAGAAAATTTAAATTATTTAGTTTTTTTAAGATTCTTTAGTTTAATATAAGAGTATTTTTCTTTATATATAAGATATAATTATTGGATATAATTATTATATTTTTTTTGAATTATTAGAGGGTAATTTAGAGATCTTTTGGATATTATAATAAGAATATATTTTATATATTTATATTTTTTAGCTTTAGATATAGGTTTTTACTTGGAAAGTTATAGTCCTATTTATATTAATATTATAGGGGGCCTTTGTGGTTTAATTGTACTTAGTGTTTTTTGTTTTTTTAGTATATTAGAAAAGTATATCTTTTTAGGGGTATAATAATATTTAATAATATATCTTTTTTTATTATAATTATAGTAAGTGATTTAGGATTTATTATATATTTAGATAATATTTAGTTTTATAAGTCTTAAATAAGTTTTATAAGAGGTATTTTAATATTAAAAGTTCTTTTTCTTTTAATTAAATATTAAAAAGCTTTAATTCTTTTGAGTATATTTTTATTATTAAATATATTATTTTTTATTAATTTTAATAGCTATAGTAATATAGTTTATAAGTTTTTTGGGTTAGTTTTTTTTATATAATTTATTTTTGATTTTTTTTTTTTAGTTCTTGGTAATAGATTTTTATAAGTATAGAATCTTTTTATTTAATTTATATTATTAATTTTTTAAATTTAGTAAAGTAAAGGTTATATATATATATTTAAGTAAATTTATAAATCTTATTAATTATATATTATTTATTATTAATAATATTAAAGTTACTTTTAAGGACTTTTTTAAAGTTTTACTAATCTTAGAAAATCTTTTAAGTTTTTTTCTTTTATTTATTTTCTTTATAATCTAAGAAGTTTTATATAATAAATTTAAATTATATAATAATATTTTTTTTAAAAAGAATCTTTATAAATATAATTTATCTTTTGGGATTTATTAGTTTAATTAGGAAGAATTTAAAGTAAGCTTTTGTTTAGATTATAAAAGGGATAATATTATTAGTTTTTTTTAAAAAGGATTTTAGAAGAAGGGATTTAAGGATTTTTCCTAGATTTTTTTTAATAAGTACTAAAGATAATATAATCTTAGATTTTTTAAGTTAAATTATAAGTTTTATAATTTTGGCTTTTATAAATTGGAGTTTAGCTATAAGTTTAATATAACTAAGGGGTATATTGGCTAGGTTGGTTATTGGCTTTACTTTAGATATTATTAATATATTATTTAAAAGTTTTTTATAGATAATCTTTTAAATAAAAGCTTTTAATATATAATATTTTGGTTGGTTTTTAATTATAATAAACTAATTAAAGTAAAAAGTTTATTTATTAATAAAAAGGCTAGGTATATTAAATATAAATAAATAATATAAATATAAATTATAAAGAAATATTATATTTAGTTTAATTAAATAGATATTTAAAGTAATTAAGTTATATTAAAAATTAATTAATTTNNTAAAGATTTATAATTATAGAAATTAAATAAAATTAATTTAATTTTATTTAATTATAATAATTAAAGATATTAAATAATATTTATTTAATTTTTTTTTATTAATTTAATTATAGATATAAAATAAGATATATTAATTAAGTAAATTTATATAAAATTATATAGAATAATAGGTTTTAAATAGAAAGCTAGTTAGAGAAGGAATATAAATAGGGTAAGGTACTTATAACTAAAGTATAACTAAGTATTTTGCCTATCCTAATCACTTTGGGCTAGTATAGGTTATAATACTATAAGTAATATTAGTAAATACTTCTTATAGTAAACCAATATTAATACCCTAAAAAAGACTTAATATTCTATTTTTATTAAATTTAAAAAGAAAATAAACTAATACTTTTATAAATAGGAATAGGATTTTAATAACAACCTCTAATTATATAAATATCTTTAATTAATATTTTTCTTTGTCTGTAATAGCTTGGCTAAGTTAGCACTTTAATTTAGGTATGAAATGTATGTGGGTACTAGAATCGGCTCCTCGCTATAGTCTGTGCTACAAAGGGGGCTATTTTTTTAAGAATGGTGGGCTTGATACCCTCACCGTATATAAATTCAAGATAACCCACTAGAGTCTCTGAATAATACTTATCTAATTCACGGATTTATATTACAAGCAGTATACTTTGAATCACGTTGAATCGACATGGGTTTTGCTACTGTTTTGTTTACCTCCATGGTTGTCGGCATCTCTGCTGCTCCATCGCAGAATCAGAGGCCATGGCTTGCTCCTCCGCACACAAAGTCTCCCATCGAGTATGACTACTTTGTAAGGAATATGGCAACCTCGAATTATTCATCTCGTTTGCTTATATACCGACTCACAGCACTCTGGGCCCGTAGTTGATGTCCGCGAAACGTAGCTTATTCGCGAATTTGATCCCGATTACGTTAACTCTCACTGGGTCGCACATTGGATCACGACTAAGTCGGATCTTGATCTGTTGGTAGTATCACACACGAGCCTGCGTGCCAGGGAGAATGATACAGAGGGATCTAACTTATACGGAGGCTCGGTGTATGAGCTTCAATCTGGCTTCTTCTCCGACTACCATATGGTTGGAGAAACCGCATCATTCAACCCTGATATTTTGGATATTCAATTTGCCGACCAATATCGCTGGGTTGCAAACTCAGAAGACAGCTTCTCCTCTATCACAACTACGGGAAAGTGGCAAAATCACGGCTGGAACATTACCTTTGAGCCTCGCGGGCCAAACCTCTACGATGGAGGCTCTGCCGCATTCTTTTGGGGCACCGACTACAACCGCGAGTGGGCTACACCAAACGCACTCACCACAGGGACTGTCAAAATCAATGGTTCTACGCATGAGATTGACCCAACGCGCTCCACATCCTGGTACGATCGCCAGTGGGGTGTTGGAATCGCCACGAGCGGATGGTATTGGTTCCCCATCCAACTGGAGAATGGACTTCGTATTTGTGTCTGGGCCCTCAATCCGGTTGGAAACTATCACAAAACATTTGGGACGGTCTTGAAGCTCGATGGAAACCATGAAGTTGTGACAGTACTCCCTGATCTCCAAGCCAAGAACCCATGGGTCTCCAAGGATACAAACATTACCTACTATGAATCATTCACTCTCTCTTTTCCTGGAAAGGGAAATTTGACTATCAGTGTTCCATATGGAAAGGAAAGACAGCATGGTGAATTCGGAGCCGAGGATAAAAATGTGGCCTTATATGAGGCCTATGCTACAGTGGACGGACAGTGGGAAGGCGAGAGCGTTCGTGGCTGGGGTCTCTCGGAACAAAAGCCATTTTATGGCTAATAGGCGCGGGCTTGCACACAAGCGATCGGACTTGACTCTAGTAGGGATGATGTAGTGCATAGCCATGATCTCAAGCTATATCCCCATAAAGTTTGTGGGAATTTAATGAGGATCTGATAAGTTGTATTTTGATCTGTCTCTCGTACGAATGCGATGTGATGGGAATGCGCAAAACCCCTAGGCCATAGGTGTTGGTTGCTCTTTTTGCCCACTAACATGCACGACGAAATAAATAGAATAAACCATCCAGTTATATCTGTATTTTAATCCCCTAACTGCATTGGACTCCACTTCCGTGCGGCCCATTTTCTGGTCGCGGCGGCTGGGTGTCGTGTTGTGGCGTAAAATGATTGGTAGGAGTCGGGACGATGCGCAGAATTAAGCGCCCAGCGACCGCTCCAATGATACGTGCTAAAACACAGCCAAAACCTCATCGCACGACGAGAAGTTTCACAACACTCATCTTCGAACCATCACAAAACGACAACCTACTGGCGACCTCATCCTCGAGCAAGTGGCTCGCGGGTTGTCGCGATGGATCCCCTGTCGACAATCGCAAGCGTGATTTCGGTTGTCCAAGGTGTAGCCGCGACCAAGAAATTTGTGGATTTGATCAGAGAGATCCCCGACGCCCAAAGCCAGTATGAAGAATTTGCAAACGAAGTGCGGCACCGCCCTAATTTTCTGAGTCAAATTCCAACGTCGAAACTAATGCGGATGCCAGCTTGTTGTGCTGGAGTACATGATCAAAAATGCTTCTCCAACCTTGACCCCCCATCCAGTGATTGATATTGTGGAGGCGCAGCTTGAAAAGCTGTTGAGCGATCTCCGAGATGTCGAAAAGAAGTGTACGCGCGAATCCAGCAGCGGCAAAATTTCAAAGGCCAAGAAATACCGTTGGCTACTGGAAGGAAATGAGATACAGCGCCTGCGCGACAGAGCTTCCCGCGTGAAGCAGGACTTGAGTGTCGTCTTGGGACTTGAACAGCAAACTGTTATACACAATGACAGGGAGGAGTAAGCGATGCTAAATATGCCAACAGAGCCAGTAGCTAACACGCACTAGAATGGTGGTTTTCCAAACACGTCTCAACCAATTCATGGTACGGCAGGAAAACATGTTGGAAATTTTAGTCAAAGGCCGCACACCCGATACCACTGACACAGGAAGAGTTGAAGAACTGTCCGAAGATGCCCAGATAGACGATGAGAAACCATATGCATCAAAGCCCATTCATGCGGAAGAATCGCCAGCTCCGCCTAGTTATCCAACAGAGATACCGCACCACGCCCAAAATCCAGTTCGATCAGAATTGGTCCTGTGGGAGGGCATTTCTCCCATGACATTGAGTGGGTGTTCAGAAATATGTCAGTGTCATTGTCACTTCCGCCGATCTCCTAAGAACAGCCAAGGATGGATAGAGCCATTTTTCAGATCGCTGAATCTGAGTTGCAATTGGAATTCTCAAAAGGCTGGAGAGTGCATTCAAGACTGCAAAGGAAACACTCGGAGCGGGCCTGTAAGGTTTGACGCTCGGCTTCCAGCTTGGCTAGGCGGGGAATGGCCGCACACTAGGCTTAACATTTCGCTGCGACCGCGAAAAGTCATATCCACTGAGGCTAGTGTATTGAAATACACATCAAAGCCAGCAGAAGCCATCTATGAATTTATGAAATCAGGCTTCGATATATTTCCAGACGAGGAAACCGCGTCTGGTATTGGATTGGTCGAGGTGAGTCAAACATTCCCATCGCAAATGGTATTGAGGTGAAGCACCACGGCTCACCATTTATTTCAATTTCAGATCGCGATGCACTTTGGAGGCTTTGACTTCTTGGAGGTATTGCTGAAGGTAGTATGGAAAAACCTTTTGCCTCGCCAACGTCTGCCTAGGTAAATGATCCTACCTCAGCCAAAGTCAACGGAAATTTTTAACGCTTGATAGGAATGTTTTCCATGTAGCAAGCCACTATCTTGAAAGCACCCAACTGACGGAGCGAGAGGCTAGCTTACTGCAGTTGGCAAAGTCGTGGGCAGATAACGATGAGATTGAAGAGAGACGAACAGACTTGTACACCGCCCTACTACAGGGCCAAAACATTGACGGTGCTCTGAAACGTCAACCATGGGCGGTCAATGAACTCGATTATACAGGGCTGGCTCCGATTCACATTGCTGCACAAACAAATAACTTTAATGCATTGGAGGCCCTTCTCAGAGCGAAAGCAGATGTTAACCTGAAGGACCTTAACGGTTCGACTGCCTTGATGCACTCTGTTAGTTACGGGCACGTGGAGTTTTCCAAACGGCTCGTTGATGCCAAGTGTCGGGTAAACTCACGAGGTCTAGATGGGGGCACTGCGCTTCATTGTTCCATGGTATGCAGTCCAGTAATGTGTTTCGAGTTGCTCAAACTGGGAGCGTCTCCTACCATTGCCGATAAGAATGGCCAAACACCATTACACAATCTCGGATCATTCATCGGAATCGAGGCAGCGAATATGGAGAAGACCCGCCTTCTTGTCACAGCGGGGGCAAACCTCGAAGCAAGGAACCAAACCGGGCAAACGCCGGCTTTTTTTGCGCTTTCTCGGGCCAGCTTCAACGCCTTTCGCTGGTTTGTACAAGCAGGTGCATCACTGTTCGCCATCGACAACCGAGGCCTCAATCTTTTACATTACGTAGCTTCTTACCCCGATATTCAACTATTGGAGTATATTAGAAGCTTGAGGATATCAGGCCTCAATACCGAACATGAAGACTCGGACAACGATACCCCCTGGGATATGTTTATACTGACAATAAAGACCCCTCACTGGCAAAGTGGATTCGGGAAGCCCATAACGGAACATGAAAAACAAGCTTTCGTTCAGGTATACCAAGAAATTCGAAACAGAAACTTACAATACAGCATCGACTGCTTAGAAAAGGCTCATCACAATATGGCCCAGATGAACAAAGCCGACGCAATTCATGTTTTGGAGCCTTTGATTCAGCGAGCGGACGACTGGAACCAAGATGATCTCTTATTCAGCTGCCATGATATTAAGGTGGCTATTTTGGAAAGTAACTGGGCCAATGGGATAGAAATTGCCAAACGGAGCGTCACGGATTTGAGGACAGCAATGGAAACCTCTCCTTGGGACCAAAAGTCATGGTACGATGAGCAAGAAGAGGAGGAGGAAAAAGAAAGCGACGGGCCTGAGCCTGAGGGCCATGCCAACTGTATATCGGAGGACTCGCATAGCTGACTATTATATTTTATTCATGTCTGGATTACAGTGAATCAGGCATTGAGATGGGGCATTTTTATACACCAAAGATAATTGAACCAGATCAGTTTAAGGCTGCGGATGCATCTAAATCTATTTAAAATGAACACTCTATAATAAAAGCACCTTAAAAGCGTCAGAGAAACTCGCGAGTAAGCATCTAGCACGTCCAAGTACACAGCTCAGACTGAGCCTGTTTTGCATCCCCAGAGTTTGTGCGATGCTCGCGAGGCCTGCGCCGAAAACGCCTGAATCCTTCCAACCATCATGCGGAAAAGAAAAAAAGCACAGGAATATTACCCCGTAGTGATGCGTGATTCTTTCCCAAAACGGATCAAGCCATCTCTTTCTTGGCTGCCTTGGTCGCCTCCCATAGAGCCTCTCGCTCCTTGACCAAGCTGGACATGTCCTGCGCCGTCTTGGACTCCAGCCTCGCAAATCCCTTGATGACGCCCTCTCGGTCACCTGCGCTCATCTCCTGGCTCATCTTGAACTTGCCCTCGAGCTTTGTGATTGTGATTTCGACGCCAATAACGGCCTTCTTCAAGAGCTCAATGTACCTGTCGGGAGCATCCGCAATCTCCCACTCCCTGAGGTTGTCGCCTCCGGTGTACCCCATGATCCTCGTCTCGGATTGGTGGCTGAGATCCGCCATCTGCTTTTGGAGGTACTGCGAGGTCTCGTCCGACTTGGTGTCGAAGTAAACCTTTGCCCGCCCATACACCTGCGCTGCGGCGTAGTTCCAGGTTGGCACGACCTTGCCGGTGCTGGGCTTCGTCTCGGTGTAGAACTTGGGCGTGACGTAGTGCTGGATGGGGGAGTTGAAGACGACGAGCACGTCCTGCTCGATGACATTGTTGAGGGACGGGTTCTCGGTCAGGTTCTCAATCATGGCCTTGCACTGGGGATTCTGTCGGGTCATGTGGCATCTCAGGCGTCCAAGCTCGGTTTCGCTTTCCTCATCTTCAATGTCCAGTACAAAGGGAATATGGCTGGTCTGGAGGAAAGGGTGCGTTGATGAGGGGATGGCGGTGGTGATGAGACCGAGCGGGTTCTCCCGAATCAACTCACGGAGAACCTTGAGGTTGGTCTCGGCGTGGTCAGGTCGCAGATGCATGGTTGAGGATGTTACTGTGTCCGATTAAAAAGTTGCAAATTCAATTATCTTGGGATGAAGACAGGCACAATGCCAAAGGGTGTGTCATGGTTTTATATCTAGTCATATGGATTTGTTTCCAAAGCAAAGGTCGACGCCCCCACGCCAATTGTTAGACGATGATGGCGCCGGGCCAATCAGAAAGTGGCTGAATCTAAACTAATCGATCTAGTCATTTGTTGTGTACTCATGCATTGATGAGTAACACTTTCAGCCTAAGAAAGGCGGGATCGGAACCGGTCAAATCGATAGATTAAATGCAAAGCAAACGTGGTCAGTGTGGGTTCGACCGGGCGCGGTGCCGGTGAAAAGATGGGCGCGCATGTGGGCACGTATAGAAACAAAGTGATTAGTAACGCCAAGGAGCGACGTCGACGGCACACACCGAAAGTCGCCTGATGGCGTAGGAATTGGTTCGGAACATGGCTCCATGGTGGCTCAAATGGCTTCCGAATATATATATGGAATCAATAACCGCAAGTCTCAATCGGAATGCCAATGCATGTGATCAGACCAGACGGCATGGTTTGGCGATCAGGGCTTGGCTGAGCCTCGTCCCCCGCAGCCATGATTGATTTTGTGGGCGACGCCAACCACACGAATGACGGGGCAACCCCGCATCCAAGGCACCATCAGCCCGCAACCGGTCTGGTGAATGGTTCGACGTTTGGAATCATTTTCGGCGGTGGGGCCGCGGAAATGTCGCATTCGCCTGCCGCCACTGCACTTTTTTGCCTGTCTTGGGCTTGGGTGATTCCAAACCAGGGCGGCTAAGGGGCAAGCCAGCGCCTTGAGCTGAGAAATGGAGACACTAGCATCTTGATCGCCACGCTCCGGCATTGCTTTTTGCTTTGGAGTCGTATTGCCGAGATGCTATTACACATCAGGTCATCTGTAATTTGGGCTTCACCATCTTGTTAAATGCTATAGGAGCCCGCACTCTGCCTTTCAAGGGAGCATGCTCCCAGGTACGACAAGGCGCCGGGAAAGGACTGATGCAACCGAAAACAAAGTTTTTATTCTGCACACATGTTCCTTTGAACAATTACTTCTTCTCCTCAAGCTGAACATGCTTAATGACGCCAGTCTCGGGCAAACAGTTGATGTATTCAAACCTTGCATCACCTCCCCCGAGCACAGATATCTCGTGCCAAGTCCGAAACTTCCTCTCGTTGCCAAAAAACTTGGCGTGAGCGAGCGCCCCGCGATAAATTGCAAGATGCGACCGATGCGTCTTTGCCCACCCTTCTAAGCTCTCCAGGTTCGTAAAGAATCCTGCTCCACACGACTCCTTCCGAGAGAAGTCGGCATTCGTGGAGTCGGCGTCTTGATTCAAGAGGTATCGAAGGCCCATAACTCCCATCTCAGCGGGGTTGTCCCACAAATACTGAAGGCCACTTCGGAGCGTCGGTTCAAGCTTTTCCTCATATGCTGCGCTCTCTACCCCGTCGCAATTCTCCCAGAATTGACCGGAGCGGATATGCACCACATTCTGGGAGTTGGTTCCAACGAGGTGCTGCCCGAGACCCTTGGGGATGGTTTGCGGGGAAGCCGTTTCCACCCTGGGGAAGAGATCGTGCGCGGAATCCGGGATTCTATCTCTTGCCGCCCCCCAGTATGCCGACAGCTGATGCTCCTCTGTGCTAGTCTCCGGTAGTCTTGCCAGCCCGGGGAGATAGTCGAGCCCTGAGTAGTTGGTTTCCAGCCGTGACGTGGCCGAGGGAAACCCTTCTTGCCAAATGCCGATGGACTCACGGCCAGAGTCTGGTAAATTAGAGTAGACCGAGCTTAGGTCCAAGCCTTTCTCGCCAAGCTCTTTGCCCTGCCAATAGCAGACCCAGATATCCACATCCTTGACATCATTTCCGTCGAGAAGCGCGAACCGCTCGAATGCGGAAGGCCCATTGGCGCTCTTTAGCCACGACTTAACCCGCTCAATTGCCTTGAGACGGGCATCATCCGACTGGGCTGTCTTTGCATGCTGTTGAACGCCAATGTACGCTGTGTAAACATAGCTTATGTCGCTTCCGAAAATAAGCTGCCACCGGGGGATCGGTGGAACGTGGTTTTTGGGCTTGCGCAGAGGGTATGTTCGCTCGGACGAGGCCATTCTGGAGAAAACGCTTGAAATGTGCGTGTTGATGCTGGCTCTTGAACAGCAGGCTGGTTTCCTCGCAATAAATAGCAATGAGTATCCAAGGCGCGCCATGAGGGAACCGGACTGTGTAGTAATCGGTCCTTGATGTAATCGGTCACGCGCGGTTGGCCAAGACCAGTGTGGAGAGCTTCTTCGTGAACAGAAGCTGCCGGGTGGTCCACCACTCCGGACTAGAGAGGACTAAGTACCAATTTTGACCTTGTTTCGGGGCCAAAAAAACTTCCGGATGCGTCGCCAAGAGCAAATGCCAGGCAGCATATTCGCACGTTTCAGACCACGAAAAAGTACGTGCTGTAGCTGCGTAATATCCCTCAGCCGTGCTTTTCTCATTGGTCCCAATTATCTTGGTCGTGATTTACGATTCATGGGTACATGCGCTGGAATCCACTTTGTTCCTACGATGGACTCCGCAAACCCACCGTGTACGACAACATCCGTTATTGCCGCCCAGCTAGTTTGAGAGTGTTATATCAATTGTGTAATGAAAAGAAAAACCAGTTCAAACCGGTTACTTGTATTAATCTTGGAGGCGACCAAGTAGGTGCAGAGCAAGCTGCAAAGAATTCCTGATCATCTGACAAGCTGTAATTACAATGTGATATTTCGCATATACTCGACCCATGACTATCCACGTGGTTAGCGATATTCCATGGGTACCCAGCATGCGAGTTTCGCTTTCATATTCAATTAGTTAGCAGATTTCCTACCCTGGACGATCCCTCCTCGATATGCACAGCAACAGGTGTTCCAGGACCCAAAGCCATAACCTCTATTCACACATGTCTCCATATTATTGATTCCCAGTATGCCATCAATCGTAATACACAGCAGCCCCTCACTGTGCAGGTGCCCCGTTGAAATAGTTTTTGGCCACTTCATCGACAATCTTCTGGGTGATGTCATGGTGCATCTTCCGAGCATACGGTGCTGTAAAGGGCATCAGTAGACGGTTGCATTCGATTATGATTTCGTCGCAGAGTTCCCACTCCTCCCCCACTTCTGTTGTAGAGCTAGCAGTACTCTCGGAATGCGCAGGTGATGCAACGTCCATTCGTCGCGGACGAACGATCCACTCGGCCCAGACGTTGGTGCCAACCCGATCGTTCATGGCTCGGCCGCGGATACCATTCGGGGTTCGCTGGAAAACACAGGGCCATTTCGCCTGGGCAGAGATACCAGGCACGAGCTGTGTGACTTCGTGGATTTGATAGGTTCGAACGCTCTCGTCCATGGGCCCAAAGAATGCATCGTTGTTGATGGTATCTGGCGGGGTAGGGATTTCCTCAAAGTTGACGATACAGGGATTGTGCCTCAACGTCGGCACATACGTTTGAACAACAGCGAGGACGACTTGTGGCGGGAGATTGGCGGGGATAGGGATGGAGATGCTTGCTTGGTGTTGCGACCGCATCGTCAATGGCCCCTTCGGTAAATAGGTACGTTGGAAGGTGTCAGGCTGTGTAAGGGATAGATTCTCTTCTTTCCCTTTGATAGACCGTCGAGGGACCGTCCAGAGTGAGCCAGAATGTAATGCAGACGGCCGGTGATCAGAGGTGTCATTCAGGCGACTAGGGCGGCCAGTGTCACAGCGGGTGGTCTTTAACGTGCTTGCCGATAGCGAGAGACCAGTAGGAACAATTTATTTGAAGAGTAAATGCAGGTTTGCGGGATAGGTATGGATGTTTGGCGATGATGGATTGTTTCTAGGTGGAGGTGTAGTCCACTTTTCCGAGCCGTTGGCGACGTTCTGTTCACGTGGCTCGCTGGCGATCCAGCGGGAAAAAAGATGGCGTCGTTGCCGGAAAATAGGCAAGGCCCTTTAATCTGCATCCGCGTTCTGGCTAGCCCGTCGCGGGATCCAACCTAACGAGAGCGGGAGAAGGCTGCTAGTTCTCAGCATTTGCGATTAGCGCACAATCAATCGTTATCTCCCCGGGTTGATTCGTTGATTTACCTCAAGACGCAGTCCTCCAATTTGATCCTCTCGGGTTCTGTTGGCGGGCTAGAGGCCTCATCTCCCATTAGCGTGCCAAAACTTACTTTTGCAGCCAGCTGTGATACACTGGATCCCAGCTGCCGAGGGCCAAGAGGGAACTAGTTACAGGGAGTTGAGGCGCCACGGCGCCCGTGGCTTGATGGGGGCTATAATTCAAGGCCTGGATCGGCACCAGCGGCTTTTAACACGAGATTTGAGCCAAAATATTCCGGATACCTCGTCGGGGTATAAATAGCTTTCTGCCCAGAAGTGGGAGCAAAGCCAGGCCAACATCACATCCAGGCCCGGTTCTTATCGGCATGAATTAATGGTCGCCGAGCATCGCTTGGTCTTACGTTCCATGCGGCCTCCCTCTAAATCACATGATCGTCATCCAAGCACCAACCACACGTCTAAATTTGTCAATGATTTTCCTACTGATATGTCATCAGTGCGTGAGATTTTAGTCGCAGAAACGCGTTCACAGTGATCAAGTTTGGGTCGAAGCCTAGGATTGCAACGTGGCTGGCGGGGAAGGCGCAGACTAAATATACAATCCAACCCTTGAATGACTGTAACGGAGGTACTGCTCCACCACACTTGCTGCACAAGATCAATCCTGGCTAAATCAACATAAATACCATAAAGGAAAAATAACCCTAAAACCCCTAAGAGATGGTCTTTAGCTAAGTATATTTATGTAGGTATTATATTTATTTATTTTAGCTGTAAACAATAAGATGCGTTGTCTTTTTTGCTGGGGCCCCATGCAGCAAAGTCGCGAACTGACAATCATTCAAGGGTTGTATTGTAATTCTAGGCACGGAATGCTCAGAAAAGAGGTCTGACAAGTCAGCGCTATTCCCGGGACATGATCCGAACCTAGCAAGGATTCTTGTCCCAATCGCACATTGCAGTCACATCTTTGAGGACGTTGGACGAATGTGAAGAATACATTTCTGTGAGGAGGGTTGAATTCCGACGTTTTCTTTTTCTCAAATGTTAAATGCTCAATTGAGCTGAAATAAATACACACTGAAGCGAGAGCATGATGACTGCTGGAAAATAAATTAAAGCACTGAGACGGAACTGTATCAATATGCATCATCGACGTCATCCCCCTTGAGACTACTTTGTTGCAGATTTGTCACCATCAGAGTCTCCCTGAGTGTGCGGGTGATCCTTGACATCCACACCATCTGTGACGAGGTGAGTTGTCGTCGCCGTGCTATCTTTGTGGTTCATATGATGCTACGGGGTGATATTAGAAATGATTATTTAGAAATCGCATGTGAAGGGATGACTTACGTCAATGTTAATCTTGGGTCCCTTGAACCATTTGTGCGCATCGATAAAGAACCAAAGAGTCAATAGGATCATCGGGCCAACCTTAAGGTGTTGGTTAGAACATCCGGCACATCTGCCACGGGATCGAGAAATACTCACAAAAACCACGCAGGTCCAGTTCATTCCATCGGGCGTCAAGTTCGAGCCCTTGTACGCCGGAAAGCAAAAGATTGGCATCATTACCAAAGTGAATGAGCATGAGATGATACCGATAGGCACACTGAATTTTCCCAAATTCCAAGGTCCAGGCCGAAAGTTGTTGCCAACAAAGACAATCTTGATAAAGACGGGAAGAGTGAAGGCAAGGTATGCACCCATGGCACCGATGGAGAAAATTGCTGTGATGCTGGCATCTCCGCCGAAGAGTAGAAGCATGCAGAGTATTCCAATCAATGTATTGAACCAGACTGCATTGACCGGAGTGAGGGTGTAGGGATTGACTTGTTTCAGGATGGGGCTGAGTACGCCGTAGCAGTCATCTCGGGCGTAAGCAAAGCAGACTCGGCTGGCGCTTATCATACAGCCCTGACCCATGGAAAAGGCACAGATGATGGTCATTGCCAAGACGGCAATGGCAGTATTTTCGGGAAGGATCTGGATTAAATAAGCAGCCCATGGTTGACCCTAAATATGTCAGCTACCGACTGAATGGTTTGATAGATTACAGCATACCAAATCGCTTTCAAAAATTTCTTCTACGTCCTGGATGGTGTATGATATCAAGGTGTTCAAAATAAATCCCAAGACGGAGCCGGAAGCAGCTGTCATGACAATAGACCGCGGGGTGGCAACTGCAGCGTTTGAGCATTCTTCGGCCAAGTGAAAAGAGGAATCTAAATGAAAGAAGATTTTATTAGCTACGCTTCTTATCGAGTCGCAAATGACGCTGAGCATGGAAAATCATGCAATGCTCAAAGGCGAAAAGAACTTACCATAACCAGACATTGTCCAGGTAATTGCCAGGAATGACATCAAAACTGATACTCCATCAGGCCAGTCGGTAAAATTTTGAATTCCCCAAGCAAAATCATTGGACTGAAACTTCGGTTTGACTGTCGTGGATGCCGGGATAATAATGATGGTGATCAGCAGGCATGCAATGTTCACAATGGTCCCCACAGAGTTGAAGTTTGCAATCCAACGCGTAGGCATGCTGCTGAGCATTGACTGGATAATCATGACGAAAACAGTCAATAAAAATGTCTGCCAGTCAATTGGAACGTAACCTGGATTCTTCATTGAAGCGACAGCGAGAATCATTCCAGCTTTATACACTCATCAGCTTCGGCACCAAGGCAATAGCATTCTAGCTTTACTCACCACATCCATAGCTGACACTGGGCGCTCCAGTAACTTGCACCAACCAGTTGGCCCAGCCAGTGATCCAAGCCGCAAGCGGGCCATACTTGGGACCAGCAAGGACAGTAGCCGCATAGTACAGTCCTCCCGAGGTCGGCATGCTGGATGCCAATTCCGCCATGGACATGGCAACCTATTTAGTCAAAATCAGTCGACGTTAGACGCATCTCCAAGAAGAGGCGAATATCTTACACAAAGAATAAATATGACAGAGAGAAGCCAGCCCCAAGTATTGGCAGCAGGACCGGCTGGTTCACATAATTAGAAACTGGTTAAATGGAAGGCTCCAAGATACACACCGTAACCCATTCCATACCACATTGTCGTTCCAATGCTCGGCAAAAGTCCCATGACGGCGAAGCTCACGGCAAACGTGGTCCAGGAAGAGAACTCGCGCTTAAACTCCTGCTTGTAACCCAAGGCCGCAAGCGCCGCCTCATCGGCCGACAGCCCGTCGAGGTGATCCGGCACATCGCCGCTAACAAGCACGCTCGTCACCTGCGGCACACTACCTTCTTCGTCTATAGCCATTTCTCTGTCGCGGTCAATCGAGGCGATGGGGATTGTGTTTTTGGGGAATTCGCATGGGCGATCAAAAAAGCCAAGGCCTTAGCTATGATGATCGCAACCCTAACGAGGAGCTGACATTCGAATCCAGGTTGAAAAGAGTATGGCGGCGGGGTACGTCAGATCGACTGTTGGCGATGGCGAATTTGCTTCACCTGGTCGCAGGCCGTTTGCAGCTCAGTCAATCGGCCTAGCTCGCGTGGCTCAATGGCTAGGGGCACACGAGCCAAGACCACGAAAAGCTTCCCGCGGCGCATATCTATAACTCGCCCGGCAGACCGCGTGATGATCCCCCTTGGCAGCTGGAGAGATAAACAGGGCAATCAGCGGCTGATAAGCAGGGTTGGACACGGCCTTTCTTATCTGGCCGACCTATGACACGTAGATAGTGTGCCAACCACCCCTGCAATCTACTGTGCTAGGGCGTTGATATGCGTGGAGATGTAGTCCGTTGACCCGTTTGGGTCTGATGCTCCGACGGCCTTCCCCACATTCGGCTGCCAGCATTCCGCCACATCCATTATACTGAAGCCACTCAACGTCACGCAGGCTTATCGTCACATTTGACTCGCCAGTATTCAGTGTGTGGCGCACCCACTATGCAGAGACGGCACAGTCTTTCGCAACAACCTTAGTGATTGAATGCGTTCCACAACCAAAAACCCCGCCTGTCTCAAGCCTCTCCCTCCAGCACCCAATCAAAGCGTCTTGGGTTATCCTACCTGTCGTATTATGGCTTGCAGTGACATTACAGTTTATGCTTGTTACTTTTTAACAAACCATATTAATTAAGATAGTCCAACAGTTTCGAACGTTATTTCAGCTCTTGTTTTCACTTCAGCCACGGTCTGTTTTCTTGGGACAAGTGGTTTTAATGATTTGGGTTTTCATTATCATACTATGTACTTTCTGAAAAGAGCGGAAAACTGCCGCTCCAACTTGCATCGCTTCTTTTATTTAACAAATTTCATTCCCAGCTTTCACACTAAGCGCTCTTGGCAGCCTCCTTCTCCTTCAAGGCGGCTCGCACACCAGGGATGATGTAACGACCATAGTCGATAGAATCGTTGAGGTTGTCGTATCCACGGATGGAAATAAGATCGGCACCAAGGTCCACATAGTCGACAATAGAGTCGATGACGGTCTGGTAAGATCCGACGAGAGCAGTCGAGGCACCACGAGCGTTGGTAGCGGTAACGGTAGGGTACCAAAGAGCTCGGTCCTGAACCTCGCCCTTCTTGGCAATATCAAGAAGTCGCTGGGATCCAACGTTCTGGGGAGCAGGAGCGTTGGGGGGAGACTTGCCCTGGCCCTTGTCGCGGTTCTGGTTCAAGAGATCAAGCGTGCGGTGAGCCTTGGCCCAGGCCAGCTCCTCGGTCTCGGCAATGATGGGCCGGAACGTCACCCAGATGCGAGGGCGATCCTCCTTAGGTCGTCCAGCCTTGTCAGCCTCGGCGTAGATGCGGTCAATCTGTTCCTTAGTCTCCTTGAGAGGCTCGCCCCAGAGGCCGAAGATGTCGGCCAGGGCACCACCGATGCGGTAGGCGGCATCAGAGGATCCGCCAATAGAAACGGGGATGGTGCCGTTTGTGGGGATGACCTGGTTGCTGAAGTCCTTGAACTTATAGTACTTGCCCTCCCAGTCGAAAGGCTCGCTGGACTGCCAAGCACGGCGAAGAATCTTGATGTACTCCTCCTGGCGCTCGTATCGCTCCTCCTTGTTGAGGAAGTCACCCTCACGGGCCTGCTCGGCGTCGTTTCCGCCAGCGATAAAGTGCACAACAACACGGCCTCGGCTGAGCTGGTCAAGGGTTGCTAGGGCCTTTGCGGCGACAGTGGGGTACAGGGTGTTGGGGCGCAGAGCAATGATGACCTTGAGGTGTTTGGTCACGGAGGCGATGGTAGCACCAATGGTGAAGGGGTCAAACCCTCCGGAGCCATAGGGGATGAGAGTGTAGTTGAACTCGTGATCATCGAGGCCACGGGAGTAGCGGGTGATGAAATCAGGGTCAAGAGGAGCGCCAGGAATTGGCTCCAGCTCCGTAGAAGCGTTGGGGAAGGTGACGCTGATGAATTCGGTAGGCATTTTTGCTAGATTGATCTGGTGCTGGTTTGATTTACTTGATTACGAGTTAAGATGCATTCCTCTAAGCTGGCTTTATATTCTACCATTGGTGTTGTGGATGCATACAGCCTACGCACATATTATTAATCTCCACAATTGCGAGCTATTGCGAATACCTCAGCGAGGATCACGCCTTACCCCCAGCCCGATGTCGGCCGAACACGGACTAGATCAGGTCTGAATCTCACTGATAATTGAATAAAGATCCAATTCAAGTGAAATCCTCACTAAACGAGATGGAAATTTTATTAGCTCTCGGTTGCTAGTGTGCTCCGTGGGTTGGGCTACGAATTACAAGGGCTAATCCTCACGGTCTATACCATTCAATCGCCAAATACTTCAACAACGGCCCGGCTTCAAGATGAGATCTCGGAGCCGGAGCAAGCAGCAGGTCAATGCGACTAGCGGGTATCCCATCGGCCATTGGCCTACCCCGCATTCGAGGCCATTTTTTTCATCATCGACTGATGCCATTGCTCCGCGATTGCGTCAGATTGCGAATAATCCACTGGAGTGTTACACGCGGCGAGCGCCGGTGCGGGTCTGCCGCAGGCAGATAGCGCCAAATGGCGAGTTCGCAATCCTCATTGGCGAGCGTTGGCCAGATCGGGGATAAACGTCATCTGCCGATGCAGCAGTTCGGGCGCATGGGCCGGTGGGATGTCCGCATACTCGATTGCGCGCAAGCCCTTTTCGTCCTGAAACGTGATCGCAAGAACCCCGATAGACCAAATATAACCTCAATATCGCATTTCAGCCGAGTGGGGGAGTGGGATAGTGAGTCGTTTGCCTCAATTGTGACGGTTCCGTGGCGTTTAACTGGCCGGGCTTGGCGCATCTGGCCATAGATCAGCTCAGTTGGCTCGCCTTTGAGACCACATTTGGATTTATGATACACATTGGGAAGAAAGAATTGTGATGTGTAATAACAGGCTGTCGATGCTAAGCGCTAGCCAGCCTCGTTCATCATCAGTCATTCATTTCTGCCATGAACATCCCCCAAGGTAACGGACCAGCGGCACTGTCAGGATATTCCGCGCGCTCCATTCTTTTCGATTCTCTTCATTTTCTTTGTCAACTCACAAGCTAGAAATATCATACTTCATTGATTTTGGACTCGTCCATTTACGTCTATCTCCAGCCCAACGTCTTTATATTGACACGCTACCTGCCTTGATTGGAAATCAACCGCCAGGTGCACATTAAGATCAGCTCCTAAATGGCAATATACTAGATATTATTAAGGCTGTTTCAAATCCTCTCTAATTTCATTCATCAAATCAGAGTCGGGTACCGCAGGGCTGTACTCGGAGATGAAAGTTGAAAATTTAGCGTTTACGGAACTCAACTAACGCAATCATTCCACGAATGTTGATTTGAATCTTGGTTGGGGCTAAACGATTCACACAACCAAACATGTCGCTGCGCGCTATCTATATCTTATCGGTGTGGCCAGGTTCTTGGATCACCTGCGCTTGTTTCTTTTTTCACTAGAATCGATACCACGGATGAGGTTAGCTAACATGGATCCTTTGGCTAGCTCCAACAATTTTGGACAATTGGAACCCAACCTTAGTCCGATGCAGCCTAACTATTGCTACAACTCTTCCCATCAGATATTGAAGGGGTTCGGAAAGAAGCAGGTCTTTCTCTGAAACAGGTGCGCGTGGTCAGTTGGAATTGGATGCAGATCAGAATTCAAGCGGTTTCCAGTTGCAAAATGCAAAAAGCTGGAATGCTAGCTGTGGAGATATATCGCCAACCTGATATACCTACGTCGAATCCCGCCAATGCTTGATCTAAATCAGATTCGATTTGAAAAATGACGAGTGAATTTCTCTCGCGTTTTCTTTCTTCCGATCTCTATTTTGAGATGATTCCATTCCACGTTGATTATTCCCTACTCCCTGTGCATATCTCAGCCACACCTGTCTCACTCTCGTCTCGTGTCAGACACGAACTTGGGTAGTCACGGGGACGGTACGTGCGCTATCAAGACCCACCAGATAAATTGAGCAATTCCCGATTTCTTGTCATGACACGAGTCATCACTCCCCAAGACGAAGTTATGAATCGCCATGGCTTTCTGCGACAATACCATCCCAACCATCCTCCGGCTGCCGGATGAGATACTGCTCGAGATACTGAGTGTGGATGCCATCCGCGATGCGAAATCACGTCACGCACAGATCGCCAGCCTGCGACTCGCTTGTCGTCGCTTCTGCAGCCTGACCAGCCACCTCCTAGTCCAGCACAGCACCACAGTGGACATTAGCAGACCAGTCACGCTACAGCGCCTTGCCAGCATCACCAGCAACCCACTCCTAGCTGAAGGTGTAAGCGAAGTCCGCCTGCGCGTCCACTTCTATCACCCGTGGGTAGCGGCCAGCCTCGACAACTTCGTCGCGTCAGTCAAGTCAGAATGGCACCAGAGGCTGCAAAGATGGGTGGGTCGCATTTTTCGCAGACAGGGCAAGATCGATTTCGACACCATCATCTACCATCTGCTCGAGAATCTGGAACTGGGATCCAATGCATGGTCAACCCAAGTTCTAGACAAGGCGTATCAGGCGTACAAGAATGGATTTGATGCCCAGAACGCGATGCTTTCTGAGGGAAAATTCGCAGCTGACCTCGCCAAAACGATTTCTAAGCTCCCCAGTGTCACCAAGCTGGTGATCCACGATGGTGAGCTCAACAACAATTGGAACCCCGGGACAAAATTCCGGGACATAGATGCCAAAGACTGGATAGCTCAAGACGAAGCTCTTTTTACAGTCTTGTCTCGTCCAATGCTGTGGGAGGATGCCCGTTGGATCAGGCCTCGCGAGCAGATTTCTGCCGAAGTGCCAGTCAACCTCCTCATTGATATCCCCCTTAGCCTCGCCCAAGTGGGTGGGATCGTCCTAGATCAGTTCACTATCAACGTCTCGGCAGCGCCGAACTGGATGCAGTTGGCGAAATCACCTAGTCAACTCGTCGAACTATCTGCCGCTATCAAATCAATGGACGTGTTTCAATTTTCATTTCAACCACGATGCCGGAGTGCCTGCGGTCCCTGGGAAATCGGTGACAATCACATACCTCTTTATGCAACACCACCAGAGGAAGAACTGCAAGCCATCAACCAATACCTCAGTGCGCTACTCGATGCCAAGTGTATCTGTTATTTCGAGGTTAATCTCGGCGAGTTTTGGTTCAGCATCGGTGTGGACTCCATCACCGATGTGCCTCACTCCCTGGGTGCTGACTTATCTTGGCCCGTCGACTCCAATCTGCAGTCAGTCGTCTTGATATGCGCCAACGTGACTCTCGGCGAACTTGAGAGACTAGTGAAAGCTCTTCCTGAAGACTGCGACTTTGATCTCTGCCAAGTATACCTTCGCAGCGGCTTATGGAGCGATGCCTTGGAGATATTCAAACGGGAGCTGAAAACTCCACGGTACTTTACTCTACGGTCACCCATCGGGGGCGAAATCTCTGTACTCGACCAACAGCAGGTACACTCGATATGCAATTGTGACATGGAATCTGGGCTTTCCAAAGCCGCACGTTTCGTTAAGGGCGAAGAGATGGCCAACCCTTTTCGATCATAATTATAATGACTAATCCGCCATGTAATATAATAAGTTAATTCAATCATCATCCCTCCTACTTGCAGCGCTTGGGAACCGGCAGTCTTACCGTAGCCTTTCCGATGGAGATGGCCAAGAAATTTAGAGCTTTGCCGGAACGCAAAGTCCTAGCTAGAACCGACTCACTGCAAGATAAGGTTTTTAACCAAATCATATGCGCTTCTTGCTGTTGATCCTCGCGCCACCCGAGGTTGTGCCTTTTCGTACGGTACTCCTATTGGAGTTTTCGCACTGCCGGGCTGAAGTATGCTCCCAGCCGCTTGACTGCGACCTCTGTCGTCGTCAGCACCTTGCCAGCACTCAATGCAAATTTGTGGACACGACGAATCACAATCACCTTGCGAGCGGGGAGAATCCTCTGGGTGATCGAGATGAGCTGAAGCCAAGGATATGCACTCCACACTCTCTGCCAGTTCATCGATGCCAAGCCTGGCCTCCCCACCGAAATCTCTGCACTCTGCCTAGGCTTCGGAATATTCTTCCACGCAGTAAACAAATGTGGATGTGAGAATGACTAATCATTTCAGGCTCTTGTTTGTTTGAAATTATTATGGTTCGATCTGCGGGATCATAGCTCGCTCTAAGCCACGCCAGGGATTGCATGGATACGGAGATATAGGATGTACACATGGCGATTTCTCAATCTGACTATTGCCAGCAATACACATTTGGTCCCCAAAAGAGGTCTATACGATCATTATATTCATATATGAATGCGCTGTAGCTAATTATTTGTTTTACAGTCTAAAGGAATTTGTTGTAACTGGAAAATTGTAGAAAGTCGGAAGCATCTTCACGTGTAGGGTAAGGCCAAGAAGGCTATCGGATCAGAGCCAAGCCTTGCATTGATGACCCATACCCATTCCAATTTGGCATTGCTCGTGCTTTCTGCCGATCTCCACTGTGATAGGTTTGGTGATTTTTCGGTGGAGAACGAATGCAGGCCATTTTGGTAGGTTCGTGCGAAGAACAGGCGGTGGCGAGACGAACTGCCTACGAGTCGTGACCATCACGCGCAAGGCGCTCGTGACTTTGATATTGAGAATAGGTGCCGGTAAACAAAATGACATCACAACATGACCGACCGTAGTTTTTCGCATCTTCGTCGTCTATTCTAATCATCCGAGACCGAGGATTCAGTGGGTCGGCCCGTGGTTACAGGGCACACAGCCATGGCCCGGCAGCTGAACGTGTTCCTCGGTTAACGCGTGGATGCTCCGCCATTGAGAAAAAGCGGAGGCTTATCAATTACTTTGTTGAGTTGTATTGCGCGGTCCAGTGGCTTGTTGCAGCTACCATCAGCACTATGCACTCTGCTGCAGACTGAAATTACACTATCTGCAATCTTCTCAATGGAGCTTCAATTGGTGAAGAAGGAAAAGAATGCGTGGCTTGTATACACCCAAAAATACAAATACAAAACAACAATGAGGCATTAAAGCATGTCTGCCCAATGGATTATGGTGCATATCAACAATGTTGCACTTTGTCGAAGAATGCCTTTCCATCCACGCTGCGTAGGCCAGTGGCTTTGCCCTGAAGGACGTTGCAGCTCAGGCGGAGTCGCTCGTGAAGTGCCGGTGGTCATAATCTTAATTGCGTATTATTAGAATGCTTCTAAGGCGTTCTGAAGGCGTTTCCCCAAGATCTGCCCCTTGCAAATCACAGGAAAAGAAGGTTCCTGGCATGCTTGGCGATCAATTTTGGCAGCGTGGCTCGGCTCCCGATGCTTCCGACTACTCGGTGAAGCCGTCCGCAGCAGGCGGGTTGGGGCGAACCACTTCGGGGCTAGTGGCAGGCGTCAGCCACGCTCCCAGGCGTCCCAGGCGTTCTTTTCGGGGGGAGCACGCCAGGAGACACCCCTCCCGCCCCGGAAGTTCGGCTATGCTGGGCGACGGTTGCAGTGGTAGCTGCGCCATCGCCCATTACGTCCGACTCTCGTCAATCAGCTGAGGGTAGTGTAAGATTTAATTTAGATGTGGTGAGAAAATACCCTATAAAAAGTCGTGACTCCGCATTCTGGTGGCATTCTCATCATCATCAGTATCCTCATCATCTTCACAGCAAAGCATTTCATCAATTGAGCACCGCTCTACATCTCAATCTACACCAACCAATCCACATCAATCATGTCGTCCCAAGACTACTACGGAAACAGCAACAGCGGCTACCCCCAGCAGCCTAACTACGCCCCCCAACAGCCTCAGTACGCCCAACAGCAGGGCTACGGCCAGCCACAGTACAACCAACAGCCCTACCAACAGGTTAGTTGTCACAGCTCCCAGCCAATAGCGGCCCGCAAGCGACGGCATTCACTGACATTTCGGGACAGCAGCAGTACGGCCAACCCCAAGGCTACGGCCACCCCCAGCAGAACAGCTACGGCGCCCCCCAGGGCTACGATAACCGCGGCAGCGCCCCCTACCAGCAGCAGCAGTACGGCGGCGCCCAGGGCCAGTACCAGGGCGGCCAGCCCGGCGAGGTCGGCCCCGATGGCGAGCGAGGTCTGATGGGCGCCATTGCCGGAGGCGGCGCCGGTTACTACGGTGCCGGCAAGGCCGGAGCTGGCTTCTTCACCAAGACTGCCGCCGGTGTCGTCGGCGCCTTCTTCGGCTCCAGGGCCGAGGACAAGCTCAAGGGCAAGAACAAGCCCAACAAGCACTAAGCATTTTTATGATACCTCGTTTGGAGTTTTTGGATTTGCGCACATACATACCATCATGATACGCTATGAGTTTGGATTTTGTTTATACATTTCTTGAATATTATGATATCTTTATATATATACATACATACACACCACTTCAATCACACACTTTTGTGCATTGAAAATACTCGTTTTCCATATGTGTACACATGCTGCTTTCCTTATTTAGAGCGCCTTCAGGATCATGCCGAAAATCTTCAAATCATTCTCCGAGTCTTCAATCGTAGTCTTCACGGGCTTGTCCTTGGTCACCAAGTCGTAGAGCTCCCGCATCTCTTGCGTGTAGGCGTCCTCATACGTTGATCGGATGGTGGATTCCCTGTAAGCCCCATCCACGTCTTCGGCGATGTGCAAAGTGATGGGTAGACCCTTGACGTACGGGGTGTCGTACTGGATCTTTACTGACTTGGTCTTGCCGTACACCTCAATGTGTGCATCGAATCGGGAGATTTGGTCAATACCGGACTCGTATGTGACGGTGAAACCCGGGTATTTGAAGAGGACACTGTACAAGGTTAGCTATGATAGGAATGCGTCGGTGCGCTTGGTGGAACTTGCCTCCAGAAGGGAAGGGTGACGCTTGCTCCATGGACCCCCAACGGCATCCCCAATGCCTCGCGCATCGCAGAGACGTCATGGGTTCCCAACCCTCCGAGGTACTGCCAGAAGAGTCGATTCAGGTCAGTGGCCTCGACACCGCATTCTGCAAGACCGGCGCCAACTCTCTCCGTGTTTCGAGCTTTCAGGTCATTGCTGTCTTCTGGGCGGAAGTCTGTGAATTTCTTGGGGAACGTTCCCGACTGAGATACAAAAGTAGAGTTGGGTCCAATAATATCTGGTTGTGAGTGTTAGGGTGTTTGTATTTTTCATTGCAAATACCGGACATCTCACCTCGTACGCGGGCGTACTGAATCTGATCCAATCCTCCAATTTCCTTGACTGCCTGTTGGAAGGCTGAGGCATATCTGCGCATGTAACCAACCATGGATTTGCCCTTGGATGCCTTCTCCGCCTCCTTGACTCTTTCCAAGTCGCCCAGACTGAAAGCTGCTGGCTTCTCAATCAAGACGTATTTATCATGTTGAAGTGCAATGATGGCGTGATCTGCATGGTATTCAGAGCTGTTGACGACGAAGACCACATCAACGTCTGGCGATGCACAGAGCTCCTTGGGATCTCTTGTAGTCTTTGGAATCCCGCCAATGACTTTGTGCTTGGCATGCTCGAGAGCATTTTCTGATACATCGCACAGATATGTGACCTTGAAGAAGTCGGAAAGATGCCCCAAGGTGGTAAGGTGAACAACTTGGGTGATTTCTCCGCACCCAATTAGGCCCACGCCGAGAATGCGGTTTCCAGAGGCCATTTTATTGCGATATGCTTATGGGATGGGAAAATAAAAGGTATCCGTAGAATTTTGTAGACAATAGTTGTCAATTGCAGTATAGCACAGCAATCTTCAATGCTTGGTGATAACGATGTTGATACTCGGTTTCGGGTGCTCATCCTTAAATAAGTCATGGTTGCTGATTTCCCCGCAATGGTGATGGATCCCCCCACAGGCCGCAACTCCCCGTATGAATGGCTGGTATATCCGTACTACGTCAAGCAACCCTCACCACGCCTCTGAGTCGTTCGGCAACTCGCCCGAAAATACCGAGACTAAAAACGTGGGGCCCACTTGATACGCTCCCCACTGGTTTGCACACCGGTATTTTCGGCTGTCCAGAGCGAACACGAATTATGGTTGTTCTTCTGCATCTTTCCAATCCTCTATCTAATACGTTGTGATACGGATCCGTCACGCGGGACAGTGGAAATAAGCTGCCTCGAACTACTTGAAACGACCTGCTGTCCGGACATCGGCCCAATGGAAGATGAAGCCCCACAGCCAGATCTCCATGATGGAGGCTTTGGTCAGAGCCCTGACGTTTCGCTCCAACGCTTGGCAGCTGGAAAACGCCCCGCTGATACCGCTGATGATGCATCTAGCAAGAACTCGCGAAAGAGGGCTCCCAAGGCCTGCCACATGTGCAAGAGTCGCAAGGTCAAATGTTCCAATGAAAGGCGGCGATGCGTAGGATGCATACGGTTGGATTGTGAATGCGTGTATCCTGAACAGAATTCTGGAGTGCCGTGAGTGTCACACCATTGCTACTCCTGTGCTAAGCTCATATACAACGCAAAGGTTTGAAACAACAGTCCCGATGATTCTACGCTCATTAAACGAGATCTTGGAGAGACTGCCGCATCAAGATGATAACCTTCAAGTTCCAGTGGGCAACGCACTATATAACGCTGCGAGCACGGGGTCTCTCTACCAGTCGCCAGTAGCCGGACCAATTAGTACCCCTGGTATAACAGCCAGCACTAGCCATGCTCCGCCACGCCAAAAGCATGTTGGTGCAATCAATGGGTCGTCAGAATATACTGCCATGGACTCTGTTTTTAAATGGCCCATCTTTGACCATACCTCAGCAAGAAAGTGGTCGAGCAGGACCCTCTTTATGGACGATCAGGATTCTGCTAGAAATACAGCCTCACAAACTAATGGGTCAGCTAGGCTGCCCCTCTCGAACGACTTTGACGATATTTCATATCTGATTCAGAAATTTCTCCGCCATGTTCACATCAAAAACCCTATACTGGATGGGAAAACTTTGCTTAGTGATGCCAGAATAGTATCAGAAACGGGTCCGCTTTGGGATTCGAGATCCTGCTTAGTGGTGAGTAAAAGAATCATTTTCTTCGACTGGCATGTCAAGTGACTGGTTTGCAGCCTCATTTGAAATCCTGCTGACTGGACTCTTGTTTTTAGCTTCTTGCAGCTGCCCTAGGTGCCATTGCAACCCCCTTTGACTGTACAAACGTTTCTGGTGATACATCAACCGGATCATCTTATGACCAGGGAGCTCGTATACATGCAGAGAGCTATTACAATTCTGCTCTACGACGGTTTGGCCTGCTAGACCGAAGCATTACAGCCTGTCAATGTCACCTCTTGTCAGGCATCTATCTAATGTACACGATGCGCCCAATCCAAGCTTGGCAGTCGTTCAACCAGGCATGCACCGTCTACATAGTCTACTTGAGAAGCCATGGCCGATTCGATTCTGAAGACGGCCAGTGGAATGACACACAGAAGCCCGACTTAAGAAGTCTAGAACAGAGACTTTATTGGAGCTGTTTGAAATCCGAAACGTGTGTAAATTCCCACATAGACAATGATCAACAAGCCCCCCAAAACTAATTTCTTACAGGGAAATTTTGACCGAACTTCCGATGCCCCCCTCGGGACTTTCTGAAATAAATTATCCGCACATGTTCCCATCTCCGCCCTCAATCGAATTAATCAGTCCAACATCTCCGGATGGGTTTGCGGGGTTCAGCAGCAGCGCGCTCATAGGAATATCGCCTCAATCCAACTCAACATCGACCTCGGACTCTATGGACCAAACTCACCTCCACGAACAGTCTTGGTTTTATTATCTGACTGAAATATCGCTTTTGCGGCTCTCTGATCGCATCGTGCAGGAATTTTACACCCTGGAAAACTCCTCATGGCTTCAGTCTAACGTGCTCGACATGATTAATGCAGCAGGGGAGTTTGAAAGACAGCTTGATGGATGGTAAGTTTGGTTCCTAAATAACTATCAAGGCCTGTCGCGGCGCTAACCTGAACAGGAGGGATTCACTCCCATTACCTATTCGATTCTGGGACCCCGACCTAGCCCCAGATAAGTACAGCGAGCTCCATATCGCCACATGGGGTCGATACTCGAGGATCAAAAGGCTCCTTTATCGGCCCTTCTTATACCGCTTTGTGCACAATCAGGGGAATGACGTTCTTCTGGGCGAACAAATCAGGATATACGCAGAGAAGTGCGTGGAAGCTTGCATAGATCCCATCTGGGCAGTCGGGCACACGCACCGCCACCATGGCACCTGGTTTAGGGGCCGAGAACTCGTACTTGGGGGATTGATTTTGCTTTCTGCCGCAAAGTCGGGATTGATTAAAATAATGAACAGACAGATGGAAGCGGAATATTTCTTCCAGCTTGCAATAAATCACCTAAAGCATTGGGAGTTGGAAAGCCACGATCTTCAAGTGGCTCGACAGACTATTGAGATTATGAGCACAGAACTGAGTTTCTATGATTCTGGTCTAGAATGAATATTAATCAATGAGTTGTAAATGAACCTATCTATTCCTTGTCTTGGGGATAGACCAATCCGTTTTGTGCTCGGATTTGGTCCATCAAGCGCATCACCCTCAAAGTCTCTCCAAGAGGCATTCTGGCATTCTCTGTCCTTCCCGCGGCGATATCCTCGGCAACCGCATCAGCTTCATAAATGAAACCAAAGGTGCCTTCGGGGTGGTCAAAGCGGAAGTCTTCCTCTTCTCCATTTCCTTGCTTCACACGGAATCCAGTTGGGCAACTAGGTCCAAGCTCAGCGTAGAGTGTAATGACACCCTCCTTGCCTTGGATACGTCCAAAATCTCGTTGACCGTTTGAAAGAACTGTAGGCAAACAGACAGCCGTTTGGGGCTGGTTATCGGGTGTTTTGTACTGTAGAATAACGGTCGTGGTTTCGTCGACTCCGTTGACAATATCCATGGACGACGTAACCTTGACCTCGGGGTGTTCGTCCCCGTATAGGCCTCTGCCCATAATCAAGGAAGAATATGTAAGGGTATAAATGCCGAGGTCTAGTAAGGCTCCACCGCCAAGGGCGGGATCCTTGAGGCGGTGTGTCTGAGGGATACCGTCCCAGTTGGCACCAAGGCCAATCTCGACCACTGACCTCCACACACGACCGATAGTGCCGGTCTCAATCTTCTTTTGCAGCTCAATGGCCAGAGGGAAGAATCTAGTCCAGACAGCTGTGACTTGTGAGTATTTTACCACGCTAGTCTTGGTTCAAGTTTCTCACCTTCCATTAAAAACACGCCCTTGGCCTTTGCGGCAGCGATGACTTCTTCAGCTTCTTTGCTGTTCATTGTGAAAGGCTTTTCACACAGAATATTCTTGCCGGCCTTGATCGCATCAAGGCAGTTTTGCTTGTGGAGGGTGTGGGGTGTTGCGATGTAAACAATGTCCACATCGGGGGAGTCGTATACTTCTTGATAGCTAGCAAAGGCCTTGGGACGCTGGCCATCGCCCTTCCAGTATTCGTTGATAAACTTTTCGCTCTTCTCAACGCCGCTCGTCGTACCAACAGCCCCAAGGATGTGCTTGGCAGGGCTGCTGGGGCGGGGAGCGAGGATATCCTTCACAAACATGGAGGCGATCCAGCCTGTGCCGACCACACCCCATCGCAGCTCAGATGCAGCCATGTTGGTATAGGAGCGTGATTTGTCGTCTAAATGACCACTGTGTATGAACGTTTGAATGAACTTGGAAGCGAGCGCAACTAATGTGATATTGTACAGGTCTGCAAAGTCGCGGGGGACATGCTTCCACAACCTTGGTTCATATATACGTTCGATTCGAGTCACGAGAGACCCATGGGATCTTTCCTTCGGGGCGGGGACCCCAGTTTAACGTCTACTTTAGATTCCCAAACCGAGCTATTCCTGTGGGGGTGGACTCAGCTTCGGCATTTTCGGCGGACTTTCCGAGCTGCGTCATTCCCATCTGATGCCTTCACACTATCATCTTGGCGGCTCAATAGTATTAAGATTAATGAAAAGCCTCAAGAGGAGGAGATGGAGGGACCGGAAGTAATTTTTGCGCGAGGTAAGTGAATCAACGCCATGGGGTAAGGACAGAGAATGTAGCGTTAGAGGTGAGTGGGAGGCCATTCCCCACAGAGGGCAACCACATCTTATGTATCTGTTTGAGGTGTATTTCTACTGAAGGAAAGGATCAAAGAATAGAATTATCTGCCCTAAAGGGTCCAATTCTTTCTACCTATCATATGTACGGCGAAAAAAAGACAAGTGCGCAACTTGGAAACCTTCATGAATATGAGTATAATGTTGGCGCACCTCTCTACAAGGCGTACGGCGCATATAAATTTATGGATGAGAATCAGACTTTCTTATATCAGTTGATCATTTCGTTTTGCCCACTCTAATGGTAAAATTGCTTCGCAAAGTTAAGTGTCGAGGCGCTGAAGCCTATTGAATATGCTTATCGCTCCCATCAGCATCAAAGCGTGATTGGTTTAGTGGTAAAATTCTCCGTTGCCATTCGTGCAGCGTCGGGGAGCCCTGGGTTCGATTCCCAGATCACGCAATGCCTGCCTTCCATTGGAAGGTTTCGATTTTTGCTTATTAAATATTTTTGCCTGTATCTTTTTGCGCAGCCCTCCTACTCGAATTGAGCTCGTCACACAAGCAAAAGGCGTTCCAACTCTGTCATTTTGTGACTTCAAGACCACGTTGCCGCATTTATTCCAGACCCTTGCTTTTGATGCCATTTTTCACTCATTCAATTCATTCTTAAATGTACATTGAAATAATATTTGACAGTCTCGAGCCTTGTAATAGCAGTCAAGCGACCCACCATTTTCAGACCCCATAGCTCAATGGCCCTCCTCCCTTCTGGTTTTCATTGGATCCACCTGTCTTGTCTTTCATTACGCACCATCCGGGCGCTCGGCAGCGATTGATGGACCAAGGATAAAATCCAAGTCCATGGTAAGATCTGTAGCGAGAGTACGATACGTCTGATTCTGACTGGCGCGAACAATTACTTCCTTTATTTCCAGCACGCAAGGCCAAACATGCTTGATCGAATCCATTGCCTCCAAAATCAGGGTCAGGGAGCGCATGGATTCGGTTTGTCGCCCTTCCGTGTTTTCCAGAGATTGCTTCATTAATATTGTCCCAGCAGCTGTAGAAAGAGTGTGCACAAAATCCAGAGGCAGAGAAGTGTACTCATAGTACCGGGCGTAGCTGCGCATGAGCCTGAATATCGCTTGCAGTGACTCGTAACAAATCTCTACGTCCTCGCTATGGGCCAAATCTAAGTTGGAAAAAAGGTGACGAGGAGGGCGATGTAGAATAATCATGGCAGTATGGAATCTCATGCTAGATGGATGGGTTAGGGCATGTCGATACGGCAAATGTTAAAAGGCAAGGAAGTACGTACTGGAGATAAAGTACACAGGAGGGAACTTCACCAACTGTCCACTGGTTCCAGTGCAGCTTCCCAGGAAGGTTGGTTAGCCACTTGGTCAAAGAGACGTGTAGTTGGTGCACTGTGGCCGTGGTCGTTATGGAATCTGCTTTCCCACGGCGGTTCTCAAACAACTCTGTGATGATATTGTGCTGGATTTTGGAAAGCTCTGCTTGATAGATGAAAGCACCAACAAGAGCAAATCCATCCTCAAAATCCGTAAATGATATATCTTTGGTAACGTACGTATCCCAAAGAGTTTCCCACCCTTGCGGATGCGGCAACCGGACGGTTTTTTTCACATCCGACTCGTGAAGGTAGAGGGCTGGTGGGCGACCAAAGTACAAGCTCAGCTGTTTATCAACAATAAAAACTGCCCAGTATACTCTGCGAAGTATTTCATGTTCCACATCACTTTCGGATGCCTCGGATACACCGCTCCAATTGTTTGGATCCAGATGCAGTCCCATTTCGTGGGCGAGCCGGAAGGCCATTCCACAGAATAGCCAGCCCTTGGATGCGCGGCCGTGACCGATTTCTCTTTGGCCCAGTAAAATAAGAGTTTGAAGTGTCGTAAGATCAGGGCTTTCGAGGGCGAGATAAAGAAGTGTTTGTGCCTGCGTTGAAAAGATATTGGATAAAGAAATGTCTGCAGGATTACCCGTCGCAAGAGCCCCCATGGAACATATGGCGTATAGGAGCATGTCTGAGTAGTATCGACCAGCTCCCGTATCATAGTCCCGGAGGAAGTACTCGCGGTATACACACATGTTGTACTGGTATTGGAGCTTGAAAAACGTAGACATCAGACGCTGAGACACATCGTCATGAGGTGCATAGAGAAAACAGGTCGAAATTTGGCATGAATCATTGACATCTGCGGGGTTTCCTTGGACTGGCAAGTATTGCATTGCAGGCGCAGCTGCGGTGAGATTTTCTGTGTTTGATTCTAGCGGCACAGTCGTTTCCCCAGCGAGATGTATTTGGAAGAGGCTGGTTGCGCCGTAGAAATGAGTCGAGTTGCTTTTCGTGCGTTTGCGAAGTTGGCCAGCCCGAGCTCGGCCTAGATTAAAGTTGCCACCATTCAAGGAATCAGCATCCTGCGCTGGGACTCCTTCATCTTCCGATAATATCGCAGCTGTATTGGGTTGATATGACTTTAGCATTTCGTTCCGTTGTTTGTTGTCAGCAAGAGCCAACTTCTGGATAAATAGTTCAAGAGAGGCAATCTGTCCCTCCAATGCTTGGATGTAGCTTTTTGGGACCGGCCTAACCAGGATGGTTAGCTTTTGGGAACAGCTGAAGAATGATGGATAATTCATGGCTGGACCTTTGTTTCTCGCCGTTGCCTCCTCGAACACATTCGGTGCCAGCCTTGCGGCATCGTGAGCAGGGATGCCGCCGGTCACACTTTATCTGATAGTAAAAAGTTTAGCGAGCGAACCATCGTTTTGACAAGTAGCACTTACTTTTCTCCGTCGACATCTTTCACACCTGCAGGGAAACTGATTAGCCATCCAAATACCTGATTTGGCATGAATTGGTACCAACGAATTGGTGGACACTTCTCCAATGCTTGTTTTGGATATATCGGCAGGGCACTCGCCGATAATGCACCTCTGCTCCGAATCCAACGATGAAGATCTCAAAAACATATTTGAACGAATATATCTCGGGTGTCTCGTGGGAATATCGCAAACCTGTCGGATTGGCCCGGCTAATCAGAACTGCTGATAATATGAACAGACGAGATATTGGTTCTACTCATTCATTTAATGTGTTATCCGAATATATACGGACGCGGACTTCCTCTGCCGCTTTTTCTGAGTGGGTCTACTTGCCTTGTTGCATTGTTGGCCCGAACCGTGCGGGGTGCATCGCGGGCGATAAGATATCATTGATTGAGCTGGTGGAGCTTTCCGAACCAGGTATCTAATTTGGACTACGTTTCTGAATGTATTCAGCAAGAGACAGTTACCAATATAGTCCGGCTGGAGTTAATTTTCAACAGAAATAGGGACCAATCCTCTTGATATGTGTGGCTCCGGCTGTGATCGATTGGGGACGACAATGACAAACATTGGGGTGGTTTGGCTTTAGTTGGACTAGTTTGATGGGCTCGACGAGAGTTAAAGCATATCTGAAGTGGGACGGAAATGGAATCCCGATAGGTTAGTGCTATCGGCGTGATGTTGATCAGTACCCAAGGCAGATAGGACAGTGATGTGTTGGTCTATTTTTCGGTGCCTGCATGGTTGCGCGGAGGCGGGTGTCCTTCATTCACGTCGGCACCACCCCCGCAAGCTTGCATTGATGCATGTATGAGATTTCGGAAATAGGACCTGATTTTGACGCGGCCAAGGGTTTGTTTGCATGCTTTGTATAATTATAACCATGTTCAGGCACATTTTACACCGAAGCCACCCAAGAACTGTTCATCGTCTCTTACAATGTCTACTACGAGCACTGTTTTGATAGCCGCAAACCCATCGGCACAGAGCAGCCTATCCTTCAATACTGGTTATGATGTTCGACTGGCAGCAAGAGCGAATCAGTGCACCACGACTTCTGGGGTAGCGCCCGGTTACGTGCAAGCGAATCTCATCGTTCTACCCTCGCGTTATGCAGCTGACTTTCGCCTACTTTGTAGCCGGAATCCTGTTCCGTGCCCTTTGATTGCAGAGTCATCATCCGCTGGTAGCTGGGACAAGGTGAAGTCTTGCATCGGTGGTCTCGACGGAAAGTCCATACTTGACAACTTTGATATTCGTCACGACGCCCCAAAATACAACGTCTATGTGGATTCCAAGCTCGCCAAGGCCGCAACCACAGATATTTCCAAAGAATGGACCGATGATCATGTCGGCTTTTTGATCGGGTGTTCTTTTAGCTTTGAAGGAGCACTTATTCAAGCTGGCCTTGTTCCCCGCCACACAGAGCTGGGCCGCAACGTTCCAATGTATCGCACTTCCCTTCAGCTGTGCCCTGCTGGAGTTTTTACAAACTCGACTTATGTTGTTTCGATGAGATCATACCCTGCGAAAGACATTGAAAAAGTCAGAAGCATCACGCGTAGCTACACATCGACGCACGGCGAACCCGTTGCTTGGGGGTGGGATGCGCTGCAGAAGCTTGGGATTTCCGATATAGATACGCCCCAGTGGGGCGATACACCGCTTACAAGAGATGGTGCACGATTCGGCCAGATGGAAGGTTCAGAAGATGATATACCTGTGTTTTGGGGATGTGGTGTCACGCCTCAGGAGGCAGTGATGAAAGCAGACCTCGAGGGCGTAGTCATGGCGCATGCCCCCGGTCACATGATTCTATTGGACTGCCAGGATTCTGATCTTCATAATAAGTAGATACCATTCTATCTATGATTGTTCGCTTCATAATATATTGATTCCGAGAAGGACCATAGAGCATTGTGATTCCAGTGCCAGATGTGACACCTCTAATTGACCCAAGCACGCCGTGGGTCATTATATAGGAGATTATATACAAGAATTGGACAACTAGTGTCTGAAATTCAAATGGGAATATCCAGAATTTATTATTTACCTGATATCCAATTCTTATCATGCAGAGGGGGTCTTATGGACTGACTATTTTCTTCCTAAACCAAGTAACATTCGGAGTGACAAGTACATATCAACTATCATCCAAGATCGAAATAACTAGTGGATTAATAAACATACCGGAATTCCAACTGTCCCTCTCCCGTGGTCTCCTTTCTATCGTCAACGCGCTCGCCCTTGGCGATCTGGTCCTTTTCTTATTCAATGTGTACAAATAACCTATCTGAGTTGCAATGAGAGCCATGCTGATGAGAGCAGAGCCAAATGAACACCAGTGACCTAGGCGATATGGAGCTGCACGGTAAACCTGAGGTGCAACCGCGCCTGCAAGGTTACCAATTGTTTGTTGCACACCAATGGCGGTGGCTCGTCTGTAGTGAGGTGCCATGTTGTTGTTGATCCCTGGATAGATATCAGCACAAAAGAAGGTAAATCATCAGCCAGCACACTAACAAATTCCGTTGAGGCCTGGGCCACAATAAAGAGGAATGGCAATCAGGTAGCAAGCAAAGTAGCGAACTGCAGAATTGTTTGTTACTCCGAGAAGAAGAGCATATCCAATGACAGCGAATACATCTAGAATAAAGAGTAGCTATCCACAAGTCAGCACAAAATAAGTCGTCGAAAGTCATTGCGAAGCTTACTGTTCCTCTAAGTTTCCATTTGTCACCCAAAAGTGCAGCGGACTAGTCGGTGTTAGTGCTTGTTTTGTCATGAGCGACATAATTGAACTCACGAAGAAGACAATTCCCCCGAGAAGGTAGACTGGAACACTTAGGTATTGTGCTTGCATACGGCTAAACCCAAGGTCTAGTCTAAGCACTGATGGGAGAAATGTGCTGAACCCATACATAATTATGTCTTGGAAGAACTGGATCAAAGCGCTGAAAAGAACGAAATGTTAGCGTTTTCAAATTGAATTGGTTATAAACTCACGTCAAATAGACCTTGGGATCCTTGAACGCGTTATGGATTTCATTCCAATCAAACTCCTGGCTACCCAAGTACTCCTGTCGCTGTTGTTCCCGTGCAAGCATCACCTCCTTTTCCTCTGGACTCCAAAAGCTTGCTCGTGTGGGGTCCGCTGGAAGACCAAACCACACCCAAAGAACGGCGAGGGTTGAAATGGATCCTTCAATGATGTAAAGCCAGCTGAAGTCTTATTGTCAGTACGAAACTCAAGGTTCGAATAGATTCGACCCACCTCCAGGATTCTAAGCCTCTCTGGTGACCGATGGCAGTAATTCCGGTGGCAAGCAGGCCGCCAAACATTCCCGCCAATGCTATCGAGGTGAAGAGATAGGCTAGTCGGCGGCCCTACTTTAGGGTCAGGAAACCGCAAACGGACAAATGGGACGCAGAAAAACAACAAACCTGCTCTTCTCTTTTGTACACCATTGTGATGTAAAGACTCAGACACGGAAAGAATCCTGCCTCACAAAAGCCAAGCAATAGCCGCACAGCAATAAGTGAGCCATATGATCTGACAAATGCGGTTCCAATGGTGACTATGGACCACCCAAAACACATGATTGAGATAACGCGCTGCGGCTGCAATTTCTTCATGGCGAGAACAACCGGCAGCTCCATCACGACATATGTAGCAAAGAAGACACTGACAGCAGTACTGAGCTGGGATCCAGACAGCCCCAAGTCGGAGGTAAGGCCAGCAACAGCGGCATTGCCAATATTGCTTCGATCCAAGTATGCGACAAAGTATAGCACGGCAAAGAGGGGTGCAAGCCGTAAGTCTAATTTTCGCAACACGCTTTTCTCCAGCTGGTGATCTGGAATCACAACCGATGGTTCCGCAATTACCTGACCATCTTCCAAATCTGATTTAGAGTGCGATTTGAGGTCGTCCGCCGTAGAAAGGCTTTCCATTCTCAAAGATAGTTGCGCCGGTATAACCTGCGGCAATTGGATCAGTGGTTGTTGTGTTACATGGAAAATACACTTCGAAGTTGACATAAAAAAAGAATCAGAAGCAGTAAATTTTATAGCTGTCACAATATCCTTGCTCTGGCCGAGCTCCTGGTCTGCGGCCAACTTAGAATTCTGCTAGTGCATTATGCGAACCCTTGGACATCCGGGGAAGAGTACACCGCGTGTCAGTTATCTTTGCCCCAAAGCGGATATTCAGCCAAGCAAAGTTCTGTTGAATGTGTTCCCCATTGCGATTAGTCTTATCGCAACTAGCTTGGCTGGTTGAGAGATCGGCACTGCGCTGTCAGAGATGGGTTATCAGATGTGTTATCGGGACTGCGGGTCTACAGCGGAAGCGGAACTCCGTGGGATAAACGGCGTCGAATGAGATAAGTGTATTCACACTTCCGATAAACAATACCAATTCTGAATATATGCACGGTTTGGGACATTGGCGCATGTCCGTCATCAACTCAAGATGCTCATCTCGTAAGCTCATCGCAAAACGGAGGTCCGCAAGCGCGGCATAATGAATGCAAAATGATATCATTCGTAAAAAACGGAAATAGATCACTTAGTATAGTAATAAATAATAAATCGGCAGCAGAAAGTAAATCTGCTATAATTTGCTCAGGAACACCAAAATCAAGAAAACTGTCGCTCCATTCAAAATGTCCGAAGAAATCAAGTTGGTTGGCTATATTGGCCTCGGCCTCGCGGGCGGTCCTCTGGCCCAAAATGTCGCAGCAAAGGGATTCCGTCTCCTTGTGAGAGATGCGGATGAGAAGAAGCAAGCTGCCTTTGTGGAAGAAAATAAAGGTTTACCTGTCGAATCAGCAAGCACAGGCCCAGATGCCTTCAAAGATGTTGACATCTTAATTACAATGGTTCCCAATGGGCACATTGTACGTGATATTCTGCTCGGAAAAGATGGTATTGCTCCTCACATGAAACCAGGTAAGATTCCCAGCAACGCCAAGCATAGTCTTCTCCATAGTCGCTGACTTTTTCTCTCGCAGGTTGTGTCATTGTTGATACTTCGTCTTCTAACCCATTCGGCACACAAGATCTTGGCAAGGATCTGGCCAAATACAATTTGCGCCTCGTTGACTCCCCGGTAACCCAGGTCCGCATGCATGGTATCAATGATGGTGAAGCAACCTTTATGATAGGTGGTGCTCCTGAGGATATCGAGTATGCGATGCCTGTGCTGAAAACCATGTCTCGTTGGCGCTTTATTATGGGGCCCCTCGGTAGTGGGCACGTCATGAAAACCTTCAACAACTACATCACGGCTGCTGGAATTGCAGCATTGAACGATGCTTTCATTGTTGGACACAAGATGGGTTTGGATCCTGTCATGATGTCAGATGTGCTGAATGTAGGCACCGGCAGAAACTACGGCACAGCACATTCTATTCGGGCTGAAGGATTGACCAGAACCTATTCCAGTGGTTACGGCCTTGCCTTGTTGGTGAAAGACTTGGGTATCAATCTCGACCTTTGTGCAAAGATGGGAATCGACACGCAGCTTGCAACACATATGAAACAACTTTTCAAGGAAGCGCTGGATGAGCCGGATGTTGAGCAGAGCGCGGACTATACCGAATGCCTAAAGCTCTGGGAGCGCAAGGCAGGTTTCGCCCTGCCAACTGCCGTTGACATTACGGAGTGCGAAGAGCCCCGAGATTTTGAGACCTCATAGATAGACTAGAACGGTTGAAAATATATTGCATATCGTCATTAAAGGCGGGTCCATTCATGTCTTTTGCCTAGACAACCCCCATAGTGGTTCATACGCCACAATCCTGTGGTATTTCTACCCAACCGCTAACAGTGATTGATAAGAGAACTATCCTTCTCAACACTTGTTTTCAATGTTTCGGCTGGAAACTCACAGGAAAATGCACCTTTACTCTGAGCTAAAGATATTGAGTGCAAAAATATTTATACATGAATAGACATCAGGTGTTCTTGGGAATATGGAAAATCTATCGGGTTGATCCGGCTAGTCTGAACTACCTTCTCATTTCGATTAAAAACTATTTTTTGCCCATAAGAGGTTAAATACCTCGCCAGTACAAGGTTTGCTCAATCTCAAACTGCGAAGTAAGTAGAATCTTATTGCTACTTGATCCAACCATAAGTTGATAAGAACCTTTTTCCATTGTCCATTCATTCCTGCTTTCATCCCAAAAGCTAGCAGCAGACCGCTTGTCTATTCTTATCGTTGCGTGTTGGGTACGCTTCTTTTCAACAAAAACCTTGGTAAATCCTTTGAGTTCCTTATTAGGACGGATGATGGAAGGATTGAGTTGCTGAACGTAGACTTGGACAACCTCTGCTCCGTGGCAGTCGCCATCGTTGGCAACATCGAGGTGTATTTCAAGGTCTTTGCCCCCTTCCTGGTCAATAACATGTAAATTGGAAAATGCAAACGTGGTATACGACAGTCCATGCCCAAAAGGAAAGAGTACAGGCCTGTTTGTTGTTTCGTAGAAACGGTAACCAACAAAGATGTCTTCTCCATATAATACTCTTCCCCGCTCAGATCGAAAGTTGAGGAAGGCAGGGTTGTCCTCAGTCCGGATTGGGAAAGTAACGGGCAGTTTTCCACTTGGATTTGTGTCTCCAAATAGAACGTCGGCAATGGCATTGCCACCTTCGCTCCCACCATACCAAGCGTGCAAGATGGCTGAACAACCCTCTACCCAAGGCATTGAGACTGGTGCGCCAGCTTGGACAACAACTGCTGTGTTTAAATTAACACTCGTGACTGCACTTATCATGTCATTCATCGCTGTTTCGAGACCGATGTCGATTCGGTCGTGCCCTTCAGCTTCACACCCAGCCTATTTGCACTGTTAATGTTTGGGAAACTGATCATTTCAGATGAGCTACTTACGGTTAGGCCGGTACAAATTACCACTTGGTCAACTTGCCTGGCAATATCGACAGCTTTCTTGAGCTCCTGAGCAGGATCAAACTCTTTCACACAGCCAACTCGAAATCCTCCAGCACCCAGGCTTCCTCCCCCGGGCTTAGAGACAGTCTGCGTTGGCGCAGTACCAAATTGCACTCTCACACAGTACTCAACGTTGCTTTTGAGACGAATCTTGCCAACTTCCTCTCTCGTGCCAACACCTAGAAAGCTATCGCCTGTTTGCTGGCAGGTTTCATTGTCTACCACCAGTATGTTATCAACAAACAATTTTCCTGTTCCGTTTAGAGCGAGTCCAAATTTGTATTCTCCCTCTTCTTGGGGGACGAAGGTAGCCTCAAGCTCTGTGTAGAATAGAGTGCCAGAGATTTCAGGATCACTGTAGTCAACTAGCATAACCAAAGTATCATTTGAAACCAGTTGTTCTACCATCCTTCTCTTGGAACATTGGGGTGGATCGTGGAATATCTTCAAGGTAAACCCTGGTTCCCCATCACTCGTCCTTAATAGGCCATTCATCAAGGGCAGTTGTTCATAGCACAGGGCTCCAAGTGCATACTGTGCATCGGGTATCTTTTTAAGAATAGCATCGAACGGTGTCGTGACGTAGTAAGGGTTTAGAGAGGCTGAACCTCCACCAGAGAAGACTGCTGTTTTCGCATTCGGACCAATCACCACTGTCTAGAGAATACATTAGCGATTTGTTTCAAGAAAGAGTATACAGTGTTGCAATACAGTCTCGTCCTTTTTGAAAGGTAAAGTGCCATCCACATTCTTAAGCAGGACAATTGATGCCGAGGCCAAAGCTCTCATGGTGCTCGCAGTCTCGTTGGTATTCAACGTCCCCTGCTTCGTATCTTCCCCTATACCTGACTGCTTGGCTAGATTGACAAGCTGCAAAACGTTTCGGACTCTTTGATCGAGAACCTTTTCCTTAACCTTACCAGAAGTCAAGGCTCGCTTCAACAACGGACCTCTCCAGACCGTTGGACCTGGCATTTCCAAGTCCAATCCAGCATTGAGTGAGCCAGAAACAGAGTATGTGCCAAACCTACGAATCTGAGTCTCGATCGATCAAGGGGCTAGAGAAAACTGACCAATCACTTATTACTGCACCATTGAAGCCCCATTCCTCTCTCAGGATGTCCTGCAGAAATTCCGAAGCTTCACTGACATGTCTGCCGTTGATTTTGTTGTACGAAGCCATGATGGCCCAAGGCCGAGCATCTCGAACAGCAATTTGGAATGGAAGCAAATAGATCTCTCTGAGAGCACGGTCTGACACCAGAGCATTATATAGCTTTCTTTCGTGCTCCTGGTCGTTGCACACGAAATGTTTCACAGCAGCTCCTATTCCATTCGCTTGCATGCTACTCACCTGGGCTGCGGCCAGGGTCCCAGACAGAATAGGATCTTCGCTGAAACTCTCGAAGCCGCGTCCACCGAGAGGTGACCGATGGATGTTCATTGTTGGCCCAAGAACAACATGGACACCTTTGCATCTCGCCTCCGCTGCCATTAATTTGCCCGCGGCAGACATTAGATCCACATCCCAGGTAGCGCCCAGTGCCGTACCGCACGGCAGGCAAGCTGCAGGGGGGCCATTGAAGAATTTGGTACCGCGAACTCCATTGGGGCCGTCTGAAAGTCGAATTGATGGTATGCTGAGATGAGGTATGGATTGTGTATGCCAAAAGTCACGACCTGGGTAATATTAGGCACCGCCTCCAGCAGCCAGAAAGGTTCGAACATACCGCTCAGAAGAATTATTTTTTCTTCTGTAGTAAGTTGAGATATAATTCTTTCCGTGTTGATAGCAGCCATGATTGTTCCGATTCAAGAGTGTTGCTGAGGTTGGGGTCTGCAAGAACAAATAGAAACCTCAAGGCCCCGGCAACCGCACATTATCACCACGAGCCTCTGCAGTACCCAGCCAATGGATTTTAGTAATTATCGCATTCATGATTGTAAGATAAAGACCGCCTCGGCGACAATTAATCTCGGGGTTCGCTGGTTTTCGCGACTATCACGATACAGTGATAGTGATCAGATCCACAGATAACGCACAGATAAGGTGGACAGCATAAAGTCGAAGCCTCTTCATTGGCCTGTTTACCCGAAAAATTGGGTTTTCAGTCATCACCTTCGAGCCAGTAGGGGTGCAGAGTGAAGTAATCTCAGCTTAGATGGCAGCATCGGACATCGAGATCTGCGAGTCCTAATACAAAAGCGCCGTTTCCGCCCAGTGTTATTGAGTCACGATTTTTAGAGCCAATCGTACCACATGCCAGTTCTTGTACCCCGGATAAGATCCCATAAACTCTACGCCAAAGCTCAACATCTGCGTCTTTCATCATGTCGTTCTGGGACCCACCATCTCCTCCAAAAAGCCTCCTCGGCTACCATCGAATCCTTTCCCCAAATGCTGCCGTCAAAGTCTCCCCGATAGCACTTGGAGGTATAAGCATCGGAACTTCATGGTACAGCATGCCCTGACAAATAAAATCTACCTTTTTTACATGTCGTAGGCTGACAAGTCCCAGGGAAGAAGTTTTCGGGGTAAATGAGGACCCCTTTAAACTCCTTGACGCATACTTTGATATGGGAGGTAATTTCATCGATACGGCCAACTCTTACCAGTGCGAGTCATCTGAGAAACTGATTGGTGAGTGGATTGCCAAGCGTGGTGTTCGTGACCAAATCGTCATCGCCACCAAGTACAGCGCTGGTTACCGTGGACACAAACGCGACGAGGAGCCTCTCCAATCCAATTTCTCAGGCAACTCGATGAAGTCCATGCATGTTTCCGTGCATGCTAGTTTGAAAAAGCTCCAAATCGATTATATTGACATTCTTTATGTTCACTGGTGCGTATGAGCGGCACGCAAACCATGCATCGAACTATCGTCATCTGACAATTTTTAGGTGGGACTTTGCAACTTCTGTAGAGGAAGTAATGAGAGGATTGAATGTTCTCGTGATGCAAGGCAAAGTTCTCTACCTTGGTGTGTCCAACACCCCGGCGTGGGTGGTTGTGAAAGCCAATGATTGTAAGGATATAGATTTTAAAAAGCCCCCAAATAGCATACTAATGTCACTCCCAGACGCCAGAGCTCACGGACTTACGCCTTTCTCGGTCTTTCAGGGAAAGTGGAACGCAGCTTTTCGGGATATGGAGGCTGAAGTCATCCCAATGTGTGAAGACCAAGGGCTTGCCATAGTCCCTTGGGCTGCATTGGGAGGTGGTCGGCTCAAGACTGTTGAGCAAAGAGAAAAGGATGCTCAGTCTACCACCATTCGTCAAGCTCGTGGGGTCCAAGATCGAGATGTAATAGTATCCGAGACATTGAACAAAATTGCAACTGAGAAGGGCACTACCTTGTACGCTGTGGTAAGGATCAATTGTTGCCTGTGTTGTCAATTCATGCTAACGTGAAGTATAGGCAATTGCGTACCTACTGCACCAGTCGACGTATGTCTTCCCAGTCATAGGTGTCCAAACAGTGGAGCATGTGAAAGCTATGGCGGATGGCTTGAGCATTGCGCTTACGAAAGAAGACATTGATGAGATTCATGCGGTCTCCGAGCTTGAGCCTCTCTTCCCAATCCCGATGCTGTACAACTTTCGGGGGAATCAGAAGTATAACTTAAGCCTGACTCCTGCCAATAACCAGCAGTACCAGATGGGTGCATGGATAGATGCTCCTCCTAAACCACTAGTAGGTGATTGACTTGCAACTTGGGAAACAATTTAGCTTACCATTATTTAGCCTTACCAACCGAGAACTGGGGGAGTGTAAAATAAAACCTACAGGGTAGAAGGATGTCAGCATCAGGTCAAACTGTGACGAGAGATAATTCTCGCTGCGATTAGAACCCACAAAGTTTTTGATACCTATCACTTGCATTATGGCAATGTTTCAAACACCAATTACAAGCCTCAAGGCTATAATGGTTGTCTCAATGAATTATTAACTTGTGAATGCTAACCTCAAGTCAAACACTCAATACTCCGGACCGTGCCTGTGACCATTCGATGTAATAGAACCCCATATAGCCCGTTGATCCCACGATCACCAACTTTATCAACGTTTGTGCTTTTGTCTGAGTAGTCTGGAGATTTAAGCTGCGAAAGGTGTAGCACTAGATCCTGTTCGACTTCTTTTCTGCCGCCAATGTAAACCTCTTTCCGAGAGATCAGTGTATTTCTTGACCGGGCTGCCTGCTACAGAATACCCAGGGCAATATTTCCCAGGTCCTAGACATTCAGTAGTATCTTAGATGAAACTCATAGTAATGTATCTGGGCCCACATGAAAGACGGAGCACCTTACCTGCTGTTGCGACTCTATATGCTGATTGATACCGCCTTCTCACAATCTCTGTTGAACCATTTTGATGGAACCAGTTCAATGCAAATCTTGGCACCTGGTGAATGAAATGATAAGGCCAACATTTGAACCACCAGATTTCAGCGTGAAGCATTTTTTCATTGCAAGGATTATCCGAAATTTGCTTGCATCTGCCACGTAACTCAAGTGCCATCATGGATCTCTGACGCGTATTCGATAAAAGATAAGTAGATGTGCATAGACTTTTCTTATCGCGCTATTCGGGTGAACTGTCCAACCATCAGTTAATTATCTATCAGCATCGCCCTGAAAGCGGTTAGTGGGCGCGATGAACCTAGGTTTGCGATAAGAGTCTGCTCTATTGCCATTGAATCGGAATCGGGAATGTACGCGTATACGCTTCTACTCATCTATGATGGCCATGCTGCATCGCGTTTTAAATCGCTATATATTAGCTGAGCTTGTCATCCGACAGTGCCATTTTGTAGGGAAATTTTAGTTTAATTCATTGTTAACAAGAAGCGCATTAATCTTACCATTGAGAAGAATAAACCATGTCAGACAATGGTGATTCGAAGTCCATCAAGGCCAGTGACCAGGTCTTGAGTGAAGAGCCCATTGAAGGAGAAATCCTTGTTTCCGCTGAGGATGAACGAAGACTCGTCTCCAAGATTGATAAACGGTATTTGCACTGGTCGAAAGCTCAAGACAGGAAAGCTGACAATAGTGAAGCCTACTGCCGTTGATGTTTGTGGCATACATGCTCCAATTTCTTGACAAAATTAGTCTTGGGTAAGCTGCAATTATGGGTATCAGGGAGGACACGGTAATGGCACTGTTTCCATCCTAGTAGATATAATTTCTGACTGAGATGTAGCACCTGGTTGGCCAACAATATTCATGGGCATCTAGTTCATTCTATTTTGGATATTTATTTGCAACATATCCTATTACTTACGCATTTGTCAAGTTGCCACTCGCCAAGTTTCTCTGCTCATTCATGTAAAGTCTCCTCGAGATCCTTGCACCAGCCCTTCTAACAGTTCTAGGACGATTTGGTCTATCATGTTGATCCTGCATCCTGTGGTATCAAACTTTGGAGGACTCCTCACTCTGCGTATCCTTCTAGGTGTTTTCGAAAGTGCGATATCCCCGGGATTCAGTCTCCTGACAAGCATGTGGTATACGCCGGCAGAACATCCCTCTCGCCATGCTATCTGGTTTCTCGGCAACAGTACCTCGGCAGTCTTTGGTGGACTCTTGTCATATGGCATCGCTAATGTCCATGGCATCGCCCCATGGAAGGTTCGCTTTGCAAACGCATCTTGACCAGTTTATCTCGCGGTCTACTAATTCAATAATAGGTCCTATTTCTCCTTTTTGGCGGCGCTACTCTGGTTTGGACAATTGTCATGTTCATTGCGCTTCCTGACAGTCCGGCGACTGCTAAATTTCTCACCGTTTCCGAGAGAGAGTTAGCTACCGAGCGAGTTCAAGGAAAGCATAACACTCACGATAAGACATACAAGATGAGCCAGATCAAAGAGGCCCTCATAGATCCAAAAACATGGTTCTTCTTCACATATGCATTTACCACTGCAATGGCGAACGGTGCATTGACGAATGTGAGTTGTTGTACGGCACGCCAACCAGGCCTAAATAAAACAACTAATTCCTCATTTTAGTTTGGTAGCATTGTGATTTCAGGCTTTGGATTCTCTACGGTCGATACCCTGCTGCTGCAGATTCCCTCTGCTGTATGGGGTATACTGCTCGTTGGCAGCGGTTCCATTATTACAAGCAAGGTGCCACAAAGTCGAATGGCTTTTGTGGTCTCTTGCATGGTTCTGTCTCTTGTTGGTGCACTGATGCTTTATGAGCTGCCTGAACATCGCAGAATCGCAAAGCTCATGGGAAATTATCTGTTTGCGTCATGTTCCGCCGCCTTTCCCTTTATGCTATCCATGATAGCCTCCAACGTTGCTGGTCACACTAAGAAGTCGACGGTCAGTGGCATTTTCTTCGTGGGCTATTGCGTTGGAAACATTGCAGGACCCCAGACATTCAAGGAATCGGAAAGTCCCACCTATTCTACAGCATTTGAGACGATGATTGTCTGTATGGTTGTTGCCATTGTGTCCATGATCGGACTTTCTATCACTCTGTTCGTTGCCAATTCTAAGAGGGAACGCAAGTATTCTGCTCAGTCAGTTAGCGCCACCGAAGGCGAATCTCAAGCAGCAGAGGGTTTTGCCAGCGGGTCGGATCTTACAGATTGGGAACAAGCCAAGACGTTCAGATACAGATACTAGACCACAGGTCCCCCCATGGGTCGGCTCGAGATTTGTAATTAGGGAAAAATCCATCTTTTTCCATCGCCGGAAAGACAAAGGGGCTTTCACGTAGCAGGGGATGAAGCATGACAAAGGTCATAACTTTTTTCAGATCCTGTCCACTCGTTACAACGTGACTCAATCCTTCCAATAAAGTAACGAAGCCGCCATCTGATCTCACCGCGCTTCAGAGATAGGCTGTTAATTTGAGTCAATCCTATCAATAGTTAACAGGTTTCTGGCACCCAATTCTCCTGGTGTATTTGCACAAAAGTCTTTCATATATTGATTTCTTTCAGGCTTTATAACATGAAGACTTAGAAGACTACTACTCACATTGGGCAAAGCTAGGTACCACTGTCACAACCTATGTACGCTGAACATTTGTCTCCCAAACATTCTTTTTCCCTATATCTTATCAAAACATTGTCGTCATTCAATGTACTGGATTTAACTTGGCACTCGAGTTCTCTCAGCTATATGGATGATGGCTTCTATAGTCTAAAGCTATAACTATTGTTTCATCCTCTAGTATATATTAGGCTACCATCCAATTGAGGTATTTATATCTATCCGAACTACTAAAGACGCAATCAAGTCGCTGAAATTACGGCCAGGTGAGAAGCACGGGCACCCATTCCCTCCTTTCGGCGTTGCTATAGTTGAGGACTAAAGACCCAAGTGCATACCAAATGAGAGGGCTAACGGAACCAGAATCATACAAAATGAATTTAGATAAACATCTTGACCCACAGCTGATTTTCTTCTGAGCCAGACTTTGTTCACTTGGTGCCTCATGATTCCCCAGTGTATCATGATATTTAGTGCCATAAATAATTAGGATTTGCTTCGTTGTCATTAAGCCTTGTTATTCAAGAATTCTCAGCTCCGTTGATGTCTCAAAGACGACCAACACATCGAGCATTTTCACACACTAGTCAACTTCCCTCTTCTTGCTGCAAAGTCAACTCTGTTCTACCAGATAACTAAGCTTTCTGATGTCAGATGAGTCCTTTGGCCAAGAATTTTGTTTTATTGGTACGTTCAAGAACGAGTCTCCATTATTCATTGTCTACCATCAAGATTTTCATAGCGCCAGTATTGTTAAATTAAAATTACTGAAATTCAACTTCCACCGCTTGATTGCAATCATCGATCGCATCAGGCGATAACACGGTCCTCGACTGTGGGGTGCCGAATTGATAAGATGCTGCGCTTTGATTGCTTGAAATACCCGACTGGCTAGCCAATCTCGTGTTTAACCAAAATAGGAAATTGTGTGATAGTGCAAGCTTAGTCCATGATTGCAGTGACATTATTCCGAGAAGGATGGAATAAGCGAGAAGCAAAAGTGATCTAGCTGGTGAATTGAAGACAGATAGAATAGGTCTATCTACTAACAAATATTCTGGATTAGACAAATTGACGATCTTGATATAAAGGATTTATTCTGCTCTCGCCATTCACCTTCCTTTCTCCCCCTTACCCAACTAGCTTTCATAAAAGGGCACCTGGAGCGCAAGTTCATCGCAGTTTGCATTAGTAGCACAACAGTCAGTCCATACCTGGTTTATGGTCTTCGCGATGACCATGAAATCAATCATCGAGGCCGCAAAACCTGCGCTGAAGGATTTGAATCAGCTGGTAAGCTTCTAGACCCCACCATACCATCAGAAGCGCGTTTGCCGTCCAAAGTCTAACGCATGATTCTTTAGATTCACAGTAACCCAGAGCTCTGCTTCCAAGAGCACAAGGCACATGATGCCTGCGTTACTCTACTGGAAAAGCTCGGCTACACCGTGACGGCACATGCATACGGGATCCCGACTTCGTTTGAGGCGGAATTCGGACAGGGAGGTAGACTGGTGGTCTTCAATGCGGAATACGATGCCCTCCCGGGGCTAGGCCATGCGTGCGGTCACAATTTGATGGCTGTCTTGTCAATTGCGGGCTTTCTAGCTGTCGCGGGAGAGCTAAAGGCATCTGGATTGCCTGGGAGGGTGCGCATCCTTGGAACGCCTGCCGAGGAGGGTGGAGCCGGCAAAGCACTGCTCATCGCAAAGGGCGCCTACGAAGCTGTCGACGCCTGCCTTATGGCTCACCCCGCCCCGCTGTACGCGGAATATCCCAAGGAATACAATGGAATGGCTTTCATGCCCAACTCCTCAGCAGGCTTTGTTCGCATAAACTTCGTTGGAAAGCAAGCACATGCGGCTTTCGCACCGTGGCAATCCATCAATGCTTTGGATGCCGTTGTGCTGGGATACAACGGGGTTAGCATGATGAGACAACAGATACAAAGCACAGACAAGGTACACGGCATCATTGTGGATGGCGGTGTGAAAGATAACATCATCCCAGACCGCAGTTGCGTTGAGTACACTGCACGGGCTGCCACTGTCGCACAAGCAGTCGCGCTGAGAGAACGACTTATCAAGTGTTTCGAGGGAGCTGCCACAGCCACAGGTTGTAAGATTGAAGTCCATCGTGGCAAAATCTATGCCGAACTGCAACCTAACAGGTATCTTTGCACGCTATTCTCTGAGCAGGTTCGAGACTTGGGAATCCCAATGATGTGCGATTTCAACACCAGCGTCGTCAACGGTGGTGCCACGGATCAGGGAAATGTAAGCTACCTGGTACCGTCGATTCACCCTGTTTATGGGATTCAGGCCGGAGTTGGAGAATTCAACCACACTCCTGGGTTCACGAAGGCTTCTGGAACAGACTGGGCATTGGATCGTTCACTCCTTGTGGCAGAGGGGCTGGCGAATACTGCCTGGAAGGTCCTGACGGATGATAAGGTGGCATCTGATGTCCGGGAGGAATTTGAGAAGCGGAAGCAAGACCGACAGGAGGCTGGTACGGATATCTCTATAGGTGACCTTTCCAGTTTCAACGAGGACAGCTACATGGAGGCTGCAACGATGCCGGTCCAGTGTACTTGTGGCCATAGTACAAGCAGTTAGTTTCTCCATTGGATCGCAAATATTATTCAAGATATAAATACAACTAGCCGAGCATTTTATGTTTGACTAAAACTTAGACAGGACTCATCCTTATGCGCACTTCCCACTAGTATCAGCCGCCGTAGGATGCAAGATGGTCAGAATAACTCCAAGGTCACTTCATTTGGGCAATGAGAGGTCTTTTGCGACCAAAGGTAATTTTGAATGTCTATTTGAAAATATTGAGATCAAATTTTTGAGTTCCTATTGTTGTTGGAATAGGTCAATACGGTTACCCGTGAATTATTACACTTTTCAATCTCTTGGTATGATTGCCCTTGTATTAAACTATTAATTTAAAGGTTATNNATAATTAGTAATAAAAATAAGGCCTTTCTTAGATTACTATATATTAATTAATTTAGCTAAAATCAATATATAGTAAAATAATAAGTATATTCTAGTATTTTATTATCTAAAGTATTATAGGATAGCTTAATAAGATTAGCTATTAATATAAGAATAATAATCTATAGCTTAAAATTATTCTTACTAATAATATTCTTAGTAAGCTTAATAAAAAAATAAAAAATAAAATAATAATATTTAATTAAAGTAATAATATTAAAGGCCTTAATATTTATATTAAAATTAAGCTTATAATCTTTGAGATTAAGGTTCTATAAGAGTAAAAGGATAAGGCTAAGAGACTAATTAGTAATTTTCTTAATTAATAAAAAGAAGAGCTAAAGGCCTTGCTTAAATTGGATATTGAGAATAAGATTGGACTTTAAAAATATTAAAAAAGGTTTTTAATAAGAATGTAAAAAGAGGAAAAGTAGATGGATTGGATTATTTGATTTATTAGGTTAGCTAAAGAAAGGAATCAATAAAGAAGATAGAGAAGATAATTAATCAATCGGTTGTCTGAACGAATGTGCAAAAAGAAGTGAAATTATAGTTAAAACTATCGGGGTCTATTTGAAAATATATTTTGTGCTCGGGTTCGCAATGGACAGGTAACATATCAGTCGACAATTTAACGCAGACGCTGCCCGCACATGCTCAATAGTCTACTTTCAGAGGTGATAAACATCGGCCAAAGGGCACTGAAGGAATGTGCCCACTCTTCTTGCCTCATAGCAATCTGGCTATAATCATGGTCCCGGTTCGACCTACTTCTTTCGTTGAGTAGCTCATTCGAATAGTTGTCGCTGTAACCAAAGAAATGAAGGGAAAAGATGTTCAATCAATCTATCTTCGTGCCGCAGGGCTCTCAGACGTCTGAGGGACCTGTGACTCGGCTGCCACGTGCCAGCCCATCAGGGTGGCCTTCATTCACGCATCAGTCGTGATGCGTCCAGTTCACTCATCCTTGTCGCTCTCCATCAGGACGTGACATGACAAGGGTGATGAGTGAGAATATTACTAGTTAGCAGCGGATCTCGGATTTAAAATTCCAATGTCCGTGGTTTTGCACAAGATGGCACGAACAGGAACGGCAAATCCAAACAGGAAAAACGTGTGCAAGTCTAAATAAACAAATTGCTCGAAATACCACCGCTTGCATGGTATAAAAATGCAATGACAGTTGGTGTTCGTCAATAGAGTCGCATGCGTGTATCTCCGAGAACATACAATCCAGGCGGAAAGAAAAAGATCGATCATTGAACTTACTCTATGTATTAAAGACTACATGTCCGAGCTTCATTGGATTAATAAAATCCGGTGTTATTTATCTCTCTTTCTTTTTCACTTTTTTGACTAAGTGATTGACAGTGTCCGGAGATGAGGATGGCGGTACGCGCAAGGGGTGTGTTTAGGTTTGCCGAGATTTGACAATCAAGCTCGTGTGGCGACCGATGGTTGGTTGAATTATGCGACGCCGCTGCATATGCTGTAAGCTCCACAGTGAGATAAGAGATAATGCGTATCGTTTTGATCCAGCGGATGGTTATTTGCGGCATATCGGTGGGTTCATCGGAAGGACGGCAGCCATAGGTGTGGCAGTTGATGCATGTACTTAAAACAGGAAGCCTACACGTATTTATGTCCCGATTGCTTGGTGAGAAGAGACGCTTCTCCGATTCCGAGACGGGTAGTGTGAGAGGTGAACCCGGGCATCAACAAAGGCGAGAATCCGCACAATATCAGCCACAAGCAACGTGCCCTGTAGCGATTCCGCTCAGGAGTCAAAACAAGTGTTGCGCCATGATGCCATCGGTCGAGAAGATCCCGTTCCAAATGGCGGGTCCGTTGCCTGGCTACAGGTTCTGGGCTCCTTCTTCCTCTTCTTGAACACTTGGTGAGCAACTCGCTACCTGCAGATGACTGAGACTAACATCAGCGCCAGGGGTATCATCAACTCCTACGGCGTTTATCAAACATACTACGAACGGAATCTTCTTCATACATGGTCATCATCAGCCATCTCCTGGATCGGATCCGTGCAGTCCTTCATCATCATGTTCAGCAGCGTTTTCGTCGGCCCTCTATACGACGCAGGGTACTTTAAGACACTGATCCGCTCCGGCACATTCCTCGTCTGCTTCGGACATATGATGCTGAGCATCTCTTCTACATACTGGCAGGTCTTTCTGGCGCAGTCAGTATGCATTGGCCTTGGAGCTGGCGCAATCTTCGTCCCGACGCTGGCGATCCTGCCGACTTATTTCACCACGAGGCTCTCAACCGCCATCGGCATCGCAGCTTCTGGTAGCAGCTTAGGCGGTGTCATTTACCCCATCCTTCTGCACAGGCTTCTCCGTGCCGTAGATTTTGGCTGGGCTGTGCGGGTGGCCGGATTTATCGCTTTACTGGGTCTCGTGCTCTCAAATCTGGTCATGAGAGTCCGTGTGCGGTCTGGGTCTCGTAGGAACATGACCGACTTTGGCGCTTTCCGCGAGTTGCCCTTCCTCGCGTTCACTAGTGGACTGTTCATCTCCTTCCTGGGCCTCTATGTGCCCTTCTATTATGTGCAGCTATTCGCCATCGACGCGGCCATCACCAGCGAAGACACTGCATTCTACATTGTGCCCATAATCAATGCGGCATCCGTGTTTGGCCGCATTTTGCCCAATATTATGGCCGACAAATATGGAGCGCTCAATATCCTTGTGCCCTGCGCGTTAGCTTCCGGGGTCCTCATCTTGTCGTTGTTGGCCATTTCTGACTCCTTGGCCCCGCTTCTGGTGATCTGCGCTCTCTATGGCTTTGTCTCTGGCACATTTGTGTCGCTGATGCCAAGCGTGATTGTTGCAATCACTGCAGACCGGTCGCTGATTGCAACAAGAATGGGCATGTACTTCATGATGGTTGCGTTCAGCCTGCTTCTTGGAACACCAATTGGAGGGGCCGTGTTGGGGGTCAGGAACTATTCAGACTGCTGGATTTATGGAGGGGTAATGACAATAGCTGGTTCATGTCTAATGGGTTCCACAAAATACTTTTTACGCCCCAAAGAACCACCCAAGGCATGATTCAAAAACAAGAAGAAAAGAAACGATGGATTCTCGACTCAAGGACCAACGGCGTGGCCAATTCTCTTGGCACTTGTGCGAGTCCCTACATGGAAATCAATCACAAGATATTTGCCATAGTTCATCCTCTAGTCCCCAGAACAGAGAGCGGATGTCTTCAATGCTCATCTCCACCTTAGTGCTGCGCTGCAGTGTTAGAACTCCCTGCAGCGTGTCATGGTATCGGCCTTTCTTGAGCTTGCCAGCAATCCATGCGATGTGGATAAAATCTGAGGTTCCTAGACCAGCTATGAAGTATAGCCATTGATTTCGATACGGCATATTCTCTGGCCATTCTTGGCAGAGTTTACCGATGGTAGAAAGAAGGTGCTGTGTTGTGGAATGGAGCTGGGTGGCGTATGAAATGTCCTCGGTCATGGATTGTAGATATCGAAGATTGTATGTCTCTACCGCGAGGAAATGTGCAATAACGTTGTTTGCGGAAGAAATTACTTTGTTCTTCTTATAACCATGAATTTTAGTCAATCGAAAGGTAGATGAGTGTTGCTGGTATACGGTCAGGACTGTGCCTCTCTACGTCTGTTAATTCGTGCTTACCAACTTGAGGCTTTCGATACGGCTTGCGATTGCTTCAAACGATGCCCGAGACGACTTTTGTCTAGAGGCCTGATTGATCATATTTAATACCAGATTTGCTTCAAAGTGAAGGTCCAAGATGGCTGAGCGTTGAATGTCGTCGATGAGTTCATCGTGCGGGTAATTGGTCCCAAAGTAATCCGTTAGACAATTCTTAGAGGCAATATACACACTGGTAATAGCAGACCGGTCGGCACATAGTTCTGCGGCGAAAAAGCCACCAGCGTGGCAAAATTCAGCGTCAATGTCTTCGTATAGACTGAATATCATCTTGCGGGCGAGAAGGCCTCGGTTTCGTTTATCCAATTCATGTATTTGCATCGACGTGGTATTGGGTTTGAATAGATCAACAAGGCGATGCTTGCGAGTATACTGCGCCATAGCCTGGCTGAGTTTTGCAAGGTTGTTTGCAGCTTTGTCGCCCCAGTATGTATTGTAGATTATCTGCAGGAGCCAAAAAGCAGTAAAGATCCTGCAATGGTCAGATTGTGCAAGACATACTTCTCGCATCACAAGTTGCGCACCGGCCTGGTAATGCTGCTTGCCTAGGTGCCAGAAGCGATCATTGTTGGGTGTGTTAGTCAATTGACCGAGACAGGCCGCAATAATCAGATGTTGAATTACACCATGGGACTTTCCAAATTCGGCCATGATTGCAAAATTGGACCAGGCAAAAGGTTTTGGAGAGTACACTTTCGCGAAGACGTGTTCAAAAAATTGAATCGCGTTCCATTCAAACTGGCCAATTACAACGGAAGAGCTTGATGGCATGTGAGCGACTGTTGGTGAAGATGGTATAGAGCTCATTTGGATGGGCTGGTTGTTGTTGCGAGGACTTTCAAGTTGTTGGTCCTGGAACGGACCCTCGTCAATTAATATCATCTCCGTTTCTGACGCATGCCCGAATAGGTCGGAGTAACTTAAATCAGGTGTTTTTGCCGCTGGCTCAGCAGAAACATCTACCGCTTCCTGTGGATCTATATCTGGAGCCTGCATAGATCCTACACCGTTTGTGTGGTGTAACTCTGGTGGTTGCAACGTTGGCAGAATTGAGCGTAGAGGTTTTGATATCCGATCTTTGTAAGGCCCTTCTCCGCGTCTTCGGGCTCGCAGAGTGGGATGGGGACCTGGCCAGGCACATTGCTTTTCGGAGCGACTACATCTACCGCACGTTGGATGATGCTCGTTGCATTTGACTTTGCTTTGTAGGCAAGGGAGACAGCCTTTCCTCGATCGTTTGTGTTTTCTGCTCGTGGAATTTGTCGTCGTATCCTCTGTTGATGTCGCTATTTCGTCGCCCGTCATCTTGGAGCTCGCAGAGGGGTGAAGCTATACCAAAATAGGATGAGCCAGGTATTCCTTAGTATATTATTGTGTGGTCGAGTGACAAAGGCGAGATGATTTATGACAATGCAAGAATGAGTAGAGCGCGAGAGAAGCGCGATGGTGGGTGATAAGAGAAAAGCAGAAGATAGAACCACATCAGTACTAGTGCCTTGGTTGTTCAAGTACCTCGCATTGTAATTGGCTGCAGATAAAGCGGCAATGCGACAACATCGATCAAGATAACCATCTACTCCAAGATCAGTCTCCCGACCAGAGGAATCTTACAAATGCTTCGTCCCAAGTTAAGAAAACAACATTACAACTTCTCATTATTGTAAGATACTCACAGATATATATTTCAATGAAAACTTAGCAGCAATCCTTTTCACATACTTTTACAATGGCAGTGATCGAAGAATACAAGGGTAATGGCTATTCACGGTTTAAACCGGTGTTAGTTATCTAATCTCCGGGTGTGTCGTGGACTCGTGGCCCCTGTTTCGTCACGGCATCATCCCAAAGATGCAAATTGTCGCACGGTAGGTAGGGATTCACCAGTATGAGTTACCTGGGATGCAGGTTCTTTTTCAAATGGTACATTTCCCGCAGAAATTTTAATTCGGCCGAGATGCCATATGTAAGGCCAATCGTACTAGAAACCTCTGTCATCTGGTAGTCTGATCCTCGTAGTGACTGTTCTTGGGGCTGATAACGAACTCTGAGCCCTAATATTGCATTAAGAAGTAGGTGTGGAGCCTGAAAGTTTAATTGCGACAAAAATTTGGAGGGAACAGAAGGAGAATGGTGTTAGATTAACACATTATCTCTGACAGGACACCGGAATGTGAGCAAGATCTCTATGTGGGAAGAAGTCCGGTTGGGAAAAAAACAAACTGCGCGCCTCTACAGATAGTAATTTAAAGCACTAACACACTAAATCTAAAACAAAAGTCTCTGAGTATTGTTTTTACAGACTCTGACTTGAGCAGAGCCATCGAATGGTTGAATGCAGGAGTCTTTACGATGTAGGGTAGGGCCATTGCGCTGCGAAGAGGGGGGTAACTCTTGCTAGGGATTCACCGGCGCTAAACAGTACAAACAAACAAACAAAAAAGTGACTTTTGATAATTCATGAAATAGCCATAATTTTTGTGGTAGCAGCTAAATTTAGATCGAAGAGAGGGTTTACCATGAACGCCGCAAGGTTTGCTGAGCGAAGCAAACAAAACAAAATATGCGAAAATAGTCGTTAACGCTACTTTATTCCGCCAACCACCTTTTGTGATGTTATGCAATCAATAGAAATTATGCAGAAGGAAGTGTTCGGACCAATCGTCGCGCCTGCGGCATTTAAAGACCCAGACGACGCCCTTAGGCCAGCGCATGGCACTTGCTACGAGCTCGCAGCAGCCGTGTTTACTTTGGATATCAAGCGAGCTATTCATATAGCAAAAGAACTCGAAGCAGGGGCGGTATGGATCAACTGCTACAATGCCATTTCGCACGCTCTTCCATTTGGAGGATACAAGTAGAGCGGCAATGGAAAGGATCTTGGGAAGGAAGCTGTAGAGGGTTTTCTCCAAACCAAAACCATCCGGATTCAACTTTGACAGTCCACGATCGTTGGCACTAAATTTTTAGCACTCGTATTTCTCCCGATTTTATGGAGTAAATAAAGTTGAAGATTAGCAACGTGGCTTAGTGTGAACCACTCTCAGCTAAATTAAGTAGTATCTCCTTGGCAACTGAGCAGGGATGGCGAACACGCCACGTGCAGACCAAGCCTTACCAACGCACGAAGTCCGCAAATCACACAACTCCCTCCCCGGTTTACTAGCAATCTTGGCGTTCTTAGCGTTGGGGGGAAAGCGATAAAGTATATATAGCAGATGAGATAAACTGCCAACAAGAGTCTTTTTCAGGTGCTGAGAAATAGGTAGTCAACTCTTGCACGATTGATCCAAAGTCGTGCACTGGCGTGATGTGAGATTAATCTTAACTACTGACCAATTCCGAGTCAGGTGCGCAATAGCTGGCTGGGGCAACGGAAATAATACATCATTTCGGCCGATGCAACATTAGCATGTCAGCCAGTTTTCAGATCCTGACGAATACGCGGTGCATGTGCAAGGGGGCTGAGATGGCAGTCAGCACCAGCAGCCCTGCGATCCTACCGCGAGCGATAACAACAGAAAAGCAAGCGTTTCCCAAGAAACAAAAACACAGGTAGAAATGACTGAGGGAATTATTACCGGGGCTTCTGATTGCAACTATAAAATGATGGCTGCAGCCATGGTGGGAATTGGTCCAGTGCGCATTTGTGTTCGCACGTGCTCTCTCTGATATCCTGGGATTTGAGAAAACAACCCGATGAGAATCCTGCCCCGTTTCTGGCGAGCGCGAATTTACAGTAGCACGGACTGGACGTTGGGGGCCAGCCCTACGAAAAGGGCAAAAGGTGGACGCTTACAACATGGATAGCCCTGCTAGGGGTGGATACGCGTACCTTGAAATCAGGTGGCTCCAGCGAGCATCTCTTGCAACGTCGGGGAAAACCTCAGAGGCTTGTTCCACCGGGTTGAAAGGAAATAGGCTAGGTGCTTCAGAGATCCGCCAACCGCGGTGGCGCAGAGGTGGCAGTCCCCTCGCAAGGCGTAGCGTGCTCCTCAACTAGAACGCGCCTCGATCGATGTCCGTTTCGAGACGGGCCGGTCACGACAGTCCGGTTTCCCACTTGTTTGACCCATCCAGAGCAGCTATATCCCTGTATTCGGCTGCACTTTCATTCCACTGCGTCAGCACTAGCGATGGGGGCTGAGCCGATCCTTCGGATATCCACGTTTACGTCGTAGGATCTTCACTTCGCGGCCTTGATTAGTCGCATGCTTGGATGCTGGGTCTATCTTTCACCCGTTGCGTGTGCCCTCCCCGACGAACTAATATGTCGGGTCCCCGCTGTTTCCGAAAAGCCCAGCGGTGGGATTTTTGTCAGTTTTTTGTGTCCGCGCTTCTCCTCTCCTTTGCTCCTGATCAACTCAAGACACGCAGTCGCTTGGCGAGGTTATGAACGACGTCGCGAATGGCTTCACGACGCTCTGCTGACCTGCCAGAGGTCTACACCCCGGCTCTCCCAGAAGTCGCGCCCAGCGACACCACTCACGGTGCCGTCTCAACTCTCCCTGAGGTCGTAGACACGCCAAAGACCGACAATGCATATGTCGAGGGTACGCCTGTCGACGGAAAGCTTGAGAAGGGGTATGTGGCTCCAGCAACTGCCGTCGCCACCGCCGCTGGTGGTGACGCAGTCGCGGAACGCAGAATATGCGGGCTGAAGCGCAAGGTGTTTTTTGGTGTCATCGTTGCTGCCGTTGTCGGCGGTGCTGTCGGAGGCACAGTGGGGAAGAACAAGTCGTCCAGCTCGGACTCTACTTCATCGTCAGGCGATAGCAGCAGTGGAGACTCGACGGATTCCAGCAGCAACTCGACGTCGATTTCTCCAAGCTCGAACCTTGCAAGCGTCAACTACACCGACTCGTCTGGGTACGACCATTACTACGTTTTCTACCAAGATCGCAACAACAGCATCCTCGGCTCCTTCTGGGACTCGCAGAACAAGACATGGGAAGTGAGAAGCCTGACTGAAAACCTCGAGAAACAAAGCGTGGATTTGAGTGTCGACGCTGGGGCTCCCATTACGGCGCTTGCGTGGTCAGACTCGGACAATGACTGGAACCTGAAAGTGTACGTCCTGACGTCTTCCGGCCACATCAGCGAGCTGGATGCATCAGACATCACGGTAGACACCCAGTGGAGCGTTGACTCTCAGATTGCGAGCACAGGTGATGAATCAAACATTGCCGCGTGGCGACCGAACGGAGGCAATAGCTCATGGCCCCCATCTTGTATAATCGGGCAGAGTAATCAGCGAATCACATACACCAACGAAGACGGAGAATGGACAGAGCTACAGAGTGGAACATCGTCCAGCGGCATTACGGCTGTCAACGGAACCGGCTTGGGCCTCACCACTATCTGCAGCTATTGCAACGATGAGCGCTTTGAATGGAAATTCTACTTCCATGCCAATTCTCTGCAAGAATATTCAGTGCAGAGCGATTTGACCTCGGTACTAGCCGGTAAGCCATCAGCCTCAAAAGATTACACACGTCGATACTAACGAGCGTTTTAGATAATGCCCTGGACTCCATCTCGACCGATGCCGAAGCTGCCAACTTTGCCGCCATCAACTTCAACACGACCTCATTATACGTGATCAACATTGACGAAGACAATGGTTTGAAGGCTCGGTGGTGGAACAACGAGGTGTGGACGAGCGGCGGTACACCCACGCTCAACAATTCGCCCGATGGGGTTTCTGCAAGCTCGAACTTCAGCGCCATTGCAGCAAATGCCGGTAGAAGAGTATACGGAATCATTGATGGTGTCATTTACGAGTGGCAATTCAGTGAGACTCAGCCGATGGAGTGGACCTTCAAGGGCAAGGTGGATGCAGAACTTTGAGCCGAGATAAGGGCCCAACAGAACATAACAGCGCGGCGATAATGTTGTAATTTAGATAATTGATTGAAGCGATGAGATGTTTAACGACCCAATTGCGCAACTGATTTCATTCTACCTCCCGTGCAATGCGACTCAAATGGATTAATAATCAACACAAAGACCGGGTGCCTCTCTTAGAATCATCACGAATTTGCCATGTCTCATCCAAATACAACAGATGCATGTTGCCATTCATCCTTCTCTAGCAGGACATTTGTTGATCATTAACCCCAAACTTCCAACTTTTACTCAAAAACCCGAAACCTTTTGAAGAATTTGTGAATAGAGCTGGCAATCACTTGTTCATTGGTTTCAATCGCGAAATGCCCAGCATCCAGGTACTGCAGCTCGAGGTTTTTGACATCCCTCTTGAACGCCTCTGCTCCAGGGGGGATAAATATTTCGTCGTTCTTGCCCCACAGAGCAAGAACAGGTACTTGAGACTGTCGAAAGTACTGTTGAAAGGCAGGATAAAGAGGCACGTTGGTGCGGTAGTCGTAGAGAAGATCGAGTTGAATGTCCTTGTTTCCTTTCCTGTCCACAAGAGTATGGTCGAGGTAGTAGCTCTCTGGCTGAATCTTCTTAGGGTGCGGAGATCCATTTGTGTACTGCCATTTGATGGAATCCAGCTCGAGAGCGGGCCTCAGTGCGTTCCGGTCCTCGGTAGATCCAGATTCCCAGTATTTCCGGATCGGCGCCCAGAAGTCTTCCCCGAAGCCCTCTACGTAGGCGTTCCCATTCTGGCTGACAATGGCAGAGATTTGCTCCGGGTGGTCCAGCGCAAATCGCAAACCGGTGGGTGCGCCATAATCGAAAATGTACATGGCAAACTTTTCCAGACCTAGTGCCTCGACAAACTTCTCAAAGGCCTTGCTGAGATTTGCAAAACTGTAGACGTATCCCTCGGGTACCGTAGTAAAGCCGTAGCCAGGGAGATCAAGGGCCAGCACAAGGTAGCCGTAGCTGGCCAGAAGCGGGATCAAGTTGCGAAACTGGTGAGAAGAGGAGGGAAACCCGTGCATCAGCACAATTGTGCCGTTGGACGGGCCAGTTGGGCCGGCATGGCGATAGAAAATGTCGAAGTCGCCGGCCTCGATGTAGGAGGCTTGCACAGGAAAGAGAGACATTGCTGTGGTTGGGCTCCCACAGTTTTTGTAGTGTTGAGTGAGTAAAAGGATAGTGTCCAATTTTCACGTCTCATTGTGACTTTATATGGATAAAATCACACCTCATGTATTCCTTTACCTATCCTCTTCGGCAGCTTGACTGCTTACATGCAAGCGCCACAAATTTTGATTTCACATCCGCGCCCTAGTTTGGACAAGTCGTGTGCACGTCAAAACACAGTAACATGACACCACAGTAAGCGTTCAATCACCTAATGTTTCTCAACGCTTCTATGCGTCTTTACCACCATAAGCACTACCTGTGCCTTTTACGTTATAGTATGCACTTAGTTAAATTTAGTCGTCTTTGATTTTCTTCTTGGGCATACTCAATCTCTCAAATCGCCAGTGTGCCAAGACTCCGCTTGTTTAATAATGCAAATGCAACGCCGTAATCGAGCAGAGAATATCATTCCTTGACAAATCTGCTTACATCTAGTCAAAAGCAACTCCGCGGAGACAGTTTTCATTAGTGACGACGGTAGACATGATGCTGCACAAATAAGCATTTAGTTTGATTTATGAATATTATAGGTTACTATGGTACGATGGTAAATTCAAGGTTACTTACACGCCGATGATCCCATGCCAGTGTCGTCATATCGCATGCCCGTCTAGGGATACATTCAATCATTCAGTCATAACTTATCCAATCATAATAGCAGTCGAAAGAGCTTTCTGTGGATTTGTGTAATCGGTGAAAAGGGCCTAGGTTGAGCCCACGCCAGCTGACGTCAGGTCGATACCACGTTCCAAGATGATCCATCAGCTCCTCGGCATACGTCGGCGACGTGCATCATGGCGAAACAAAAATTGCCTGATACTTTGTCCCTAGTGCATGATCACCGCCAAACCCCAAGATCGACGAACAGAAATTCCATCCCACGTGTCATCCGGGAGAGGTACATGGATGGGCTCAGACTGAATCATCTGGTCTGCGAGCCCCATCAACATCGCCCTTCCTTGAGCGAAGCTGCTTCAGCGTCTGGGCAACGGATGCCAAGCCCTTCCAAAATTTCACCTTGAACACAGACAACTTGAACGCCTTTTCGACCACATCTTTCATCTCTTTGCTCGCAAGATAGTAGAAACCAAACAGCAAAAGCAAGGCTGTGGCGGAAGCGATACCCCAGCACTTCAATGCGCCATAGATATCCGACAGTGGATTCGTAGTCATGGAGAGTACCGCCGCAATCAGACTTGGGGGTATAAATAACGACGCCAAGATTGTCAAATTGAAGGTGTTTTTTGCATCGTCAAGACTGATGACCGAGTTCACGACCGTGCTGAGGCGGTCGATGCGAGATTCGTACTCATTCAAGCGATTCTTGATGAGATAGTAGTCATGCTCGTAGAGCTTGGATATCGATTGAAGGCTCGAGTCTGGATGCTGGGTACAAAAGATCTGTCGCATCGACCCGGCCAACATGTCACGAGCCTGAGGTACCCATCGGCGCCAAAAGTGCAGCTTTTCCAGACTCTCCTTCCGATCATCAGTATCAGGGAAGAAGGAAGGCTTCGCAATGCCCCAATCGATCTGGTTGAGGCGAGCATTCAGATAATCAGCAAAGGTAAGCCATTCCGTGCATACAAGGTGCAGCAAGCAATGAACTGGAGTGACGAGAGGTGAGTCTGGAACATTCGGTGACGTTGGGAAGCAGTCGGGTTTCTGTGCCCAGAATATGTAATCTTCGAACCAAGTCTTGGGCTCTTTCGATCCTTCGGATCGCTTCGAAGGAGGGATATTAACGTCGTTTCTTGGTGGATAAATTTCGTAATTCTGTTGAGGATCAAACTTTGGCATAGTATCCCAGTTGGCATATCCACGCCAGAGAGGATACCCGGTTTTTGGAGTGGGCTCAAGTAGAAGCACACCTTTGTTTATTGAATTAGCAGAGATTATTCTCAAGAAACCTTGTCATGTTTTCGGGGAACTCACCCACGGCCGACTGTTCACCATTGTTGCGCAGCCAGAAGGTTGCACGGCTGCGCGTGTGCCCTACCTTGGCATCGACCCGTTCTTCATACGGCAGTGGAGAACTTTTCAACCAGTTCTGTATTTTTACACCCGCATCTTTGTCCCAAAATATTTGGTTCTTGTCCGCGTCCATTCGACGGAAGATGTTGAAATCGTTCATCTCACCTTTTGCTTTTGAAAGATCCCTTTGGTTGGAAAAGTATCGAGAATGAACGAAGCGCATCTGAAACCAGTCCCGCCGGTGCGCGACAATGTCGAGCAAAGGCTGCTCCCGCCACCGGTCTCGAATGTTATTCCATACGTAGTCTACAATGTGGGTGCGGAAGAAATGAGGGTCAATGGCGAATCCACCTCCCAACGTCTCAATGACATCTCGCGAAAGATCTTCGACAACAAAAAGGCTAAACTTGACCGTTTCGTCCTTTGCATTGGCATCGCTTACAGCGCTTATGAGATCGGCTCTTGCTGATTCATTCTTGGAGTTTTCGGATTGGAAACGGGTCAACTCCGTCTTCCCGTCGGATTTGTACTTGATCAAAGCCACGTTTATCCTTTGGGCTCGTTTCTGCTGCTCGTCCTCTCTTTCTTTCTCGTGTCAGCTCAGTTTACAGTCCGACCAAGCGGAATCAGCACTAACTCTCCATATCGGCCGGATATACAAATCTCGGAGGCTTGCTCGGCTCTTCGCCTGGGAATATGCACCACCTGGTCGGCACAGTCCCGACTTCCATAAAATCGGAGAGGAGCTCAAGTTGTGGCCATCTTGGTATCAAATGTTTAACATATGACAAGTACTGTCCTTCTTGGCTGTGCGCGGTCAGTCATCAGCATGTCTTGTCAGACGGGCAAATTGTTACATGTGCCAGTAGTCATCCCCAAGAGCTTTTATGACTTCTTCCCTCTTGTTGTCCTGGTAGGCATCTCCGAGCTGGCAGTCATTTAATCGCATCTTTCTATGGCGAGCTCTGGCCTGACGCCGTGGTTTGCAAGAGGAAGGTGTCGAAATTGTTGTGGGCAGCCTGACGGGGGCCGTTCCATCTTAAATCTGGACCTGCGGTACGTACCCTTCTGCTCTGGGAGTATGGCTGAGCTGAGACCATAGGCTGTGTGGCCAGAGCCGCAGCACGATTGCGGGGGCAACCAGACGCCTTGCTTGGGAGCCTGTTTTTCCCTCCCAAGCGAAGCTACAGATACTGCATACATATTTTCAACAGCATGCGCCTCATTGGTTTAGCCGTATAGGCGATGCATCGCTCAGTTTAGCGGCGGGTGCACGGCGGCAGGATCGAGAAGGATCAAGTTAGATGGATGCCCCGCGAAATATGCAGTGCGGGGAGAATACGGGCAGATACATCGATAAATAGACAATGTGCAACGGGAATGTGCAATACCACGGAAGAACCACCAACACTAGGGACAAACTATTCTCTCGAACTGATCGCCGCCATCATATGCAAAAGCCAGGACGCGTCATCTATGGTGAGGGGAAGTGGCAGCACTAAATCGCATCCTCTCGAGGCACGGTTACTAATGTGTAAAATGGATCAACGTGGGAGGCTGTGATTGGAAAGCACGCAAGCCACTCTGCAGCTTCGGAACATAGCTGCCGAGGCAGATTGCCTCAGTCATATCGCAAAATACGACCTTTTTTTTTTTTTTTACGGCTGGCAAATTTGGAGAGCATATATTAACCCTTGCATTGCTAATAAATGGCCGTGTTTTTGAGAGGGGGGGAGAGGGAGAGAACGAGAAGAACGCTATGCAGGAGGAGCTCTGCGCCTTTTTATTGCAGCAAGGGCACGATGCAACGTCGATTCTGAGAAGTTGAATCCAGATAGGATCCAAGCGGGTCCTCTGTTAGACGAAAGCGGTGGCCCTAAGATAGCGATTGGCAAATAGGCCAATCCTGCTTTGGTATCGAAGCAATGCGATTTACACGGGTAAAAAAATCCACCTATTATATCCTGTTTCATTTATGATGCTAAACCCAGATTTAGAACGAGTCCAGTCTGTGATGGACCTGGTGGAATTGGTTGATGTGATAAATGTCTTCGGGCAGTTGAGAGACAAAATCATGCTCACGCGACACCAAGACAATATTCCATCGCCCATAAATTAAAAATGCAGATAATCCTGGTTGTTTTTCAACCTCATTGCGGTGAGTGGACAGACCAACCCTGCCCAACCAAACAGATAGTTCCTGCCGGCTCACGGGTAAGCAAAACTACACGGTGGAGCAAGTGGTTGGATACGCTGTGGCCTTGGAGGGCCCTATACCCTAGAGTGGAAATCGAATCCTGTATGACTGGATGCAGATGTCATTGGCTCGGGATTTCGAACTTCAAGCATAAATTGCCTTTGGCCATCTCTTTACTCGATTTTGGACAGAAACGGGGCAAACCGGGACGTTTGGTACGGGTTGAGATGTACCTTTGGGGGAGTGAGGGACTTGGGATTGGAACTGGAAAAAATAGCGTGTAATACTTTTACACCGGTGGCAACGGGTTGCAATGCACGGCAATCACGAGATGCATTGGCAGTGAGGGAATATTCATGGCCAATTTGAGTGGGTTACTCAATTCGACACCGATTATTCCCTCCAAAAGGTTACTTGTTGCCGGCATCGCGAATCTGACGGGGGGAAAACAACGGTGTTGCATCTTCTCTCAGCTCGGATTACCTCTTGCAGGCACTCACCACACTGTCTCGGGTAACAAATCTCCAATGGCACGATGCATCTACCGTCCCGTGGCCAAGATATATGCAGGTTTCTTGGGCGATTCCCTGCATAAATAGCTCGACACCCACGGCTTCCAACTTGAGGTTCTTGGCTGTGTGGAGAAGCGTCTCCTCGTCCCAACCCCGGCTCGCTGCCCACATGACCGGGCTTTACTTGGCGTCTCTTTTGGCAGGTTAAACATGGACATGGCAGGAGGGCCTCATCCAAGCAGAGGCCCGCAAGAGACCCCGTGAAGGAGATACGGAGCTGGTTTGCCGGGGGGCGATGGTCCACCGTTTCGGCTTCTGGCCGACCGTCTCGGTGGGCGACGGACCAAAGTCACAGTGGAATGATACGGTAGCAGGAAAAACTAAGAGGCCTTGTCGCCCAAAGAGTAGAACCCCTCCGCCTTTTCAGGCCCGGGTCGGTCCATGTCGGTAGTTTTGGAACGCGCCGTCGGGGATCCGTGGGCGAACGACGTCGGTCGGGCCACCACGTGGAGTCGGCCATTGGACGGCCCTCCGGCTTTGGAGGAGGGGGGGGGGACCTGAAAAAGGTCCCGAACCACCGCTGCCACTACCACCACCACCACCACTACCACTACCACTACCCAGGTTCGAGATGCGAACCACGTTCCTGGATTCTGCCTCGACATGCAATCGAGACCACCACCAGGGCTAAAAAAGAAGAAAAAGAAACAAAAGCAGAACCCGGGCGCCCGTTTTTTAACTTTGCCGTAAACGTCATCTGACCATGAATCGTGCTTCCGGCAAAGGAAATGGCGGCCTAAGAAAAAGAAAGCAAAAGAGGAACGCCCACCGGCACGCCCGACGCTGAGCTGAGCAAGCAAGCAAGCAAGCAGCCGCATCATCGACTCCCTCCCTCATGCTGGCCCCCCCAGCCACCTCTGTCAGCCGTGCCGTCACTTGCGTCACGCCTGCTGACGATCAAAGAGAGACAGGAACGCCGCTGACCAGTAACCTTTTGCGCAATCAGCGCCTCCGTCCGCCCAGGGGCCTGGAACCTGTCAACTGCGCGTGTGGTGCCCCATTGCATCGCTACTGTGGGCAGTATCTGGGCTGGGCTCGCTCTCCTGCACAGACGAGGCTGCGGAGGCGCAGAGGAGGGGACGAATCAGCGGCCCCACGTGTCGGCGCGTGGTCGTCCAGGTGGAACCTCGTCTCGTCTCGTCCCCAGGAAAAAAACGAGTCCAAGAGTGCGTGTGGAGAGGGACCCATTTCGCGGCATCTTATCGTGAAACTAAAGCCGGAGTGCAACTGAGGGGAAAAAAAGAAAGACCCCATGCTGAAGTGTGCCTGTCGCAAGCAGCCATGGCATTCACGTTTTGGGGAGGGGGCCAGTGCGAGCGGGAGGGGCACATGAGGGTATCGCGGGTGGGTATTTTGCGGGTGGGGTCCAGCCAGCCCATGGATGGATGGATGGACCTGGGGCCAGACGAGAGACTAGTTGAAGAGGTATAAACACAAATGGTGCCTCCGAAGAGCAAACCCATCGTTTTCTTGTTGTAGCTTCAAATATTCAAAAAAGTGCTTTTTTAACTCCATTCCCCCCCACTGCCTCCATGTCGTCAACTTCTCAGTTGCCTTTATCCTCCCCCGGCAGCCCCTACCAGTATCGCCTCAAAATGGACAAGGCTACTCTTCTAACCGCTTCCAAAGTGGAGCTGGGCGTCTCTAGTCACCCCCGCTCTGATATCATCAGGTTGCTTGGTCCTGCCTTGGATTTCGCCCTTCATTTCCAGAGCCTCGTCAGCTCTATTTCTCTATTTCTATGCGTCAGAGCCTGGGTGATTGCTCACATCACTTGCGCCAACCTACTGTACGCAAGTAAAATTCTGGCTCTGCAAGCATTCATCGCTACCAAGTTTGGCGCATTCCACGGATACACCATGTCGAGTAAAGCTGCTGTTGTCGCTTGGAACTCCAAGAGCGTTCAGGCGCTACGCAAGAAGCTCTTTGACGAGTTTGCATTCTTCATCCTGGGCGGTGGCAACATCCTCTTCATCATGCTCTTCTGGCCTGGCTGGTGGCTCATCGGGGGCGCCTCATGGGGTCTTTGGGCCCTCTTCGGCTGAGCGCAAATCGTCTCGAGTTCGCCATAGGACTCCAGGTACCACAAAAACAAACGGTGACGATATAAATCACCAAGCTCTCGGGGACAATAATCGGCAACAATCGACACAACCGACAACAAAACGATGCGCATCTCTGGACCGACTATCGCGAGAAGAAAAAGGTATTGCCGCCAGCATCCTTTCGGACTTCTGTCGCATAGTCCTTCTCAGGGTCAAACTCCTGCCACACGCTGGCTGGGTAGATGTGTTTATTCTTCTCGTACCATCGACGATCGACCACTTTCGTAAGAGTAGGGTCATCGTTTGCGCCCTCGAGGGTGCCGATGTCGGGTAGAGCCTGGGCAGCAGCCTCGGCGGCTGCTGCTCTTGAGGCCGGGGTGGCAAGGGGATTGAAGTCTTGGGTATCGGCTGAATCAGTCGGTGGTGGAGGTGGAGGTGCTTTCGTTGGGGCTTCGGCGCTGTAGTCAAACAGCCGCTGCCCTCCGGGGCCAAGATTCTTGTTCATGGCGAAGAAGTAAAAGTCGTAATGCTGCAGAGACAGTTAGACTAGACGAACCAATATTAAGTCAATGGCAATGTTACTCACGTGTGGAATAATCACGGTCCCGCGCACCAGCATCAAATCGTCCACTCCAACTCGTGCCCACTCTCGCTGGGCATTGGCTTTTTCTCCAACGCCCAGCTCAGCGCCAACCTTCCTGCTCTTGTCCAGAAACACCCACACAAAGTCGCCCTTCTTGACTCGGACCGTGCCGCCGGGGATGTTGCCGCCGTCGTAGAACACAAACGGGATCGCAATTTCGGTCGCTTTTACAGCGCTCTGGATCACCAGGAATTCGCGGCGCAATGCGTCTCGTTCGGCGGCTTCTTTTCGCAGTGATGATTTCGTCATGGACTTGGGCACAATGGCTACCGATGAGTTGGCTTTGAACTTGGCTTTCCCGGTGCTGTCGCCGTTGCTGCTGTCGGTCGCGGGTTTCTTGGCCTTGGGCCCGGACGCTAGCGCCGGTCCGCCGTCGTCGTCTCCTTCCTCATCGTCAAATGAGAGTAACTTCTTTCCCTGCTTCTTCTTCTTCTTCTTCACGGGGCCGGCTCCAGAGCCCGGGTCACTGCCAGCGTTGTCAGGAGTGCCTGTCAAGGACCGATCCGGTGTGGACGTGCCTGAGAACGCCGCCTCTCGGGCTTCGCGCTCTTGCTGTTCGATGACTTCGGCGCGACGCTTGCGGAAGTCGGACAGCGCCACGAGACCGACTGTGTTTGTCGAGAGACGCTCTTGAGTCGTCTTGTTCTGTGGCGTGAATCGCGACGAGGTGGAATCCGACATTGCGCAATATTGGCGGTGGTGGTTTGCGGAGGGACGATTTTGAGGGTTGAAAAGACTGCCTGAGCACCACAGCTGAGGTAGCTAGTGCTAGGCATTAACCGCGATGAGATAATACAGTGTGAAAATTACAGTAATGACTGTATGTGTATATAGATTCTCCCATATTCTATACAGTGCGGATATTGATGGTCCATCTCCGAAAGCATTGGGACGGGAACCAAGACTAATCAATTTCAATTTATGAGCTAAATCAAACGGCAAAATACCCAGCCTCGCATATACGCTCTCATTGATATTATTCGTGATCAATGCGACGAATTTTGGTTGACTCAACTAGGCCCCATCATGGAAGGCTTCCACCAACTCTCGTGGCCTGACCAACAAGCGAATTGGTTGTATCGTCAGCATATCTCTTGTAAGCCAGGATATATCTCTCTTCCGAGCTCCAAGTGTCGCGGACGCTCTGCCTCTCAGTTGCTGCGTCGGACCATTTCCACCATCGCGCCCACAAAGCTGCATCTTGCCCCGCGCTCTCGCGCGGAATGCCGTGGCCGCCGTGCTTGTAGTGGTCAATCAAAAAGAGACGCTTGGCCCAGGGCACCAGACAAATATCCACCATGCTAAATGAGGCTCCGAGGAAGAAGGGCCCTTCCGGGTCCATTTCTGCGACGAGCGTTTTTATCTGCTTTTGAATCTCTGTGCGAGCTTCGTCCAGACTGTACGCTTTCTTGGGCGTGTGCTGAATGAGCTTGTACCAAGCTGGCACGATTCGCGTGCTGATGTGGTTGATCCACAGTCGGCATCTCGATCGCTCATAAGGGTCCAATGGAAGTAGTCGTGGTCCATACTCTTGCTCACTTGAATACGCTTCGTCAAGATACTCGCAAATGATGTTGCTCTCAAAAAGAGGCTTCAACTGTTTCCCTCCACCGCCCGTCGGGACAGCCAGCGTAGGCACCAAGCCCCTCGGGTTCATTTTAACGAAAGCTGCCTCCTTCTTGTAAGGATTGATCTCAACATATTGATGTGCAATGTTCTTTTCGCATAGGGTGATCCAGGATCGCTGCACAAATGGGCAGAACCAGCCTCCATACAGCTTGAGGGGGTGCTCATCTGAGTGGCGGGCTGCAAGCTTAGCCGCCTCTCCAGTCGTCTCTGGGGGGAGCGAAGTATCCACGTTTGCCATGCTTGGAGAGCTCGGTTCGAAATGGAGATGGACAAGTTCTTATAGTCTTGAATGAGATGAATTATGTTTGGGAAGATGTAGTCTGCCAACCTAAAATAAATGACGTGACGTCTGTGGGGAAGAATGCACCAAAATCACAGCTCAGTGGTCAATGTCAATGCCACTCTCCTGATAACCAACCCTTCTGTCGGATATTTGAGCAAATTCGGCGCCATTAATTTCAGGGGATACAAGAAACTACTGAGTTCATTATTCCTATGGATCCTGGGGACTCTCATGCTGGTGCAAAATACGGATTGCCCAGTCCAGGTGTACCGTCTGTGAACTTTTGGCTGTAATGTCGGATAGTCCATACCTATGGAATGTTGGCCTCGATCTGATCTCCCAGACAAAACTGGAAGGCGTTTCCCTCAGACTCAAGTGTTGTTTCCCACTCATTGAGGAAAGAATCGAAATCGAAGTCATTCAGCACATCAGCAGAGCCATGCAGGAAATCTGGGGGGTCGGCACTCTTTCCGGCCGCCATATTGCTTCCCCGCAGTCCTTTGGCATCGGCGGCGGAATGTCGGGACATGACCCCCCACCCAGTAGTTGCGGGATCAGGCCTTGGCTGCTCACCACCGCCCGTGTTATCCGTCAGCCGTCTTGGATTTGAGCTGTCATGTACCCTTCGAAGCCCATATGGGTAATCGCTTGGCGAAAATGTCTTGGATGTTGCGTGCGCCGTGCTTGAATCCGCAGGAGGAGTGGCGACAGCTGGGGCCATTCCCTCATCGGATTTGGTAGGGCTTGTAGAACTGATTGAAGTCTCCATCTGTTGGCGGGCTTCGGAACGTCAATGTGCAATTTTTTGCAAAATTGATACAGATCGCTACAAGAGAAAGCGCCAATTAAGATTTGCTTTGAGAGGAGTTCGGCTTGCTTGAGATTGGGAGTCGTGCGATGTCTAAAAATGACAGCGAGTGAGGCTGGGCTGCTGCCTGCGAGAATGGCTTGAACTCCACGACGGAGCGATCAACCAACAACAGTCATGTGACAAAAATCTGCCAACACCTCAATGTGATGCTTCCCCCAGACGAGGAGGCCAAACTCCTCATAAGGATAAAATAGTATTCGTATGTTTATATCATACTATAAGTGGCGGCCTGATTTTACATAATTTTGTTTATATTGTTAAGTGAATCGAGGGCAAATGCGTCCGGGATAGTGGTAGTGTTTCCACACATTAGGCTCCTGATTGTAAATTTAGCTAACTAGAAAGCCCAGGTTTGAGCCTAGCACCGCTTTTCAACGCCTAACTGGGGACTGTTGGTTATGCGGATTGGTGGGGTTCCCTGCCTGCAAGCGCTATCCTCACTCTACTAGGGGCAACTCGAAGCAAAATTCTCCATCAACGCTTAGAGGCAAAATGCGGTATAAGCCTTTCACCCGCCATATAGGGGCTCTGCCCCATCTTGGGGTCAGATCACCGGCTGGATTACCGGCTAGAACTTCGATTATTTCTCTGGCATCCCAAGCTGCATCCGTCAGGCCACCTGCACTTCACCCTCACCGTCCTGCCGTGGCTGCACTCACCTCTTGCGCAACCATGTGTACCATTTCCTTTGACCCTGAAACAACCCTGGCAAAAACCTCGCATCAAACTCTCCTCTTAGATCCGATTGAAGAGGAACAGCTCCCTAATTATGAGCCGCGGCACTTTTATCCAGCCAAATTGGGCGAGACCTTCCATGACAGGTACCTGGTTGTTGCCAAGCTTGGTTTCGGAACTGGCTCAACTGTTTGGCTATGCCGAGATTTAAAGTATTTATCGTTTTGCCCCGTTCGTTCTTTTTGAGACTCTTGATCTAATTTCGACAACTACCGCTAGATCTGAGGATTATTTTGCGCTCAAAATTTGCATTAATAAGCCACCATCAGATCTCTTCTCGCAGGCAGACACTGAATTTGCTATATCGGAGATCCTCAACAAAGCGAATGAAGTAGACCACATGGGGAAAAAGTTTATTCGTCTCATCGTAGACGATTTCACCATCAGTGGTCCTCATGGCTCCCACAAATGTTTCATCTATAAACCGCTCGGGATGAGCATGATGGATTTTAAGAACAAACTTCCAGATAGAAACATTGAAAAAGATGTCTTGGTAAAAACCTGTCAAATCGTGCTACTTGGTCTCGACCTGTTGCACCAGGTTGGCATTGTTCATGCGGGTATGATTGCATCACTTTCTCCTGTAGCCACCTTGTTAACTTAAGCCTAGATATATCCCTTGATAACATCTTGCTGGGAATTAATGGCAAGAGTACGCTGACACAGATCGAGGCGGCCGAGCGAATCAACCCACTACCACACAAGATTAGAGCCGACAGGACTGTCTACCAATCCAAATCACTCCCAATTACAAACGGTGTACCGGTAATATGTGATTTTGGACACGCCAGATTTGGAGATAAGCATAGCGGAGATGTCATGCCTGCTTTCTTTAGAGCTCCCGAGATGGTTTTAGGTATGGACTGGGATTTCAAGGTCGACATCTGGTCCATTGGTGTCATGGTTGGTTCCAACTATCAAGTCTGCGTTTTGTGAATTAACAAGCTTACTGATGACCAGATTTGGGACTTTTTTGAGGGAGGTCGTTTCTTTTCCGCCCTCGAAGATCAACTTCTCAATGATGAACAACGTCTGGCCGCGATGGTGTCACTGATGGGCCCACCCCCGCCGAGCTTCGTACTTCGAAGCAAAGAATGTCAAAAATACTGGGGTGTTCAAGGTAGGTTTATTCTAGGCAAGTTCAAAAGACAGAGTGATAACACTGACACAGGGAATTGGATTGCCACCACTGCCATCCCTCAGCAGTCAATCGGTATGCGTCAACTGCAACTTGAGGACCCGGAGCATGAAAAACTTGCTGCATTTGTGCGAAGAATCTTTCGCTGGCTGCCTGAAGAGAGACCAACGACTGAAGAGCTCTTACAAGATGATGTTTTCAGGCCACGATTGCTGAGAGATTAAATTCGCGCCCATAGCTCCTTGTTATCTAGTTCTTTCATCACGCATCATAGTGTTGCGGCCAGATTTACTATTCTACCGACAGTGTATTTGACTTGGAATTTAATTCCAACCTAATTTCAAGCTGAGTCAGTGGAAAGACGGTTCTCAGGAGGCTGCAAGACCAACACCAGCAAAGGCTTTCTGCTTGGTAGCGGAGACGTGAGATTTTGTATCTTGACATGAAAACGCTCTTTTGACTCCAAGTGGTTGGATAAAAATAATACAGAAGGCATTGCTGACTAAAAAGATAGATCGGTGGCTTGAATTGTTGGAGAGAAAGCCCAAACTACACACGTGATTGGTGTAACACGCGGCGTTGTTTGTTGAGCTGCGTGGCAATGGCTAGGATTTCTTTGTCACGGCATCACCGCCTTTTGGCGTTCAACTGTTCTTTCGATACATTCAAATAGATCGTTTTTCTCTCTGCACTCGTCGAAACCTGTACCAACTTTAAAGCCTGGATTTCGCGCCCCCAAGCATCGTTAGCGTTGACATCGACTCCACTGCGTCCACTACACGGGCGACCCTCCACTGTCAACGGGAACCGCCAAATTGCGAGAAAGAGTTGCCCCTATTCTAGAAATGCACCCGTGTAGGCGCTGCCTGCATGATCTGACAATATGAATACCAAATTAGCAAACCGCCAAGCTGAAGAACTGTGCGAATCTGCTGTGGACAATGTGGCCTCGTATACTATCTCTAACACTTTCCCCGTAGACACAAGGCAATGATAGCCTATCTCTCTGCCAACAACTTTGCCGATGCTGCCGCCGTACTAAGGACAGAATTGAGCCTCGAAGAGGATGTATTCGATGCAGCTGTAGCCAAGCAATATGAGCCCTTGCTGGCCAAAAAGTGGACAAGCGTGATTCGGCTGTCAAAGAAGGTCTGTCTGAATATGTGATTTGGTGTAATCTAGCTTGCTGACAGTTTTCTAGATAATGGAACTTGAATCAAGAAACGCCGCGCTGTAATCCGAACTCGACAATGTGGCCCCTACCTCTCTCTCCCACCGCCAAGACCCTTCTTCCTGGCTCCCTCGCATCCCTCGATACGAGCTGGAATCTCATAGGGGAGCTATCAACTGCCTTTCCTTTCACCCGGTATATACCTCGATTGCGACCGGGTCCGATGACTGTACGATCAAAATATGGGACTGGGAACTCGGCGAGCTGGAGAGAACCGTCAAAGGCCATACCAGACCTGTAACCGATGTCGATTACGGTGGACCTAGGGGCAATTTCCTCCTGGCGTCTTGCAGCTCCGACCTGACTATCAAGCTATGGGATCCTGCGAACGACTACCAGAATATTCGAACCCTAGTTGGCCATGATCACGTTGTCAGCGCAGTTCAGTTTGTAGATAATCGAGCAGGAGAGCTACTTGCGAGCGCAAGCGGCGACAAGACGATCAAGATCTGGAATGTGAATACCGGATATTGCGTCATGACAGTTCGTGGTCATGCAGGCTGGGTACGCGATGTTTGTTCCTCGCTTGACGGACAGTTTCTGCTGTCCGTCGGCAATGATCACACGGCGAGGTTGTGGGATATTGTCGGTCCTAATCCTGAGCCCAAGCTAACAATGGTTGGCCATGACAACGTCACCAGGTGCTGTGCTTTTGCACCGCCTGCTTCCTATGAGTACCTGGCATCCATGGCTCAACTCAAAAAGCCACCGTCGCTCAACAAGATGGCCGAGTTCATGGCGACCGGCTCGCGAGACAAGACGATCAAGCTCTGGGACGCTCGGGGCATTTGCTTCAAAACACTAATTGGCCATGACAACTGGGTCAATGGACTTGTTTTTCACCCTGGCGGTAAGCATTTGCTGTCTGTCGCAGATGATAAGACCATACGTTGTTGGGACTTGAGCCAGGATGGCAAGTGTGTTCGCGTCGTGGAAAACGCCCACGACCACTTCGTCACCTGCTTGAAGTGGGCACCAACCACCATTAAGAATGCGCCGGTAGCTAATGATGGCATGTCGAAGCCTGGTACTCCGACCCTCGCTGATGTTCAGATTCGTTGCATCATTGCCACCGGAAGTGTCGACTTGAAGCTGAAAATATTTACAACTTGACCAAAGAAGACAGAAGGGAACACGTAGATGGAGTGAGTGGACTGCAGATTCTAAACTTACAAATCTAAAATAGACTCTAGATTTTGCGCCGCGAAGTCAGGAATGTATTTAGTAAACCAGCTCTAATGGGGGACATCTCCATGTGGAATGCATGTAGCATGGTCACCGTTTTGGATGTTGGGGGTTCAAATACCAATATGTTACATTGGCTACTTTTACTAGTGTCGAGGGGTTTTCATTTGTTTGAAATATGCTTAAGGCCAGATGGATTTCCTCATCGTTATATCAACAGGGCGTTGGTATCAAGGCTTTGTTCAGTGTATTTTTTAAAGCGGTACTTTGCGGCCATAAAATAGTAGGTGAGATACAAGTCGTGCGTTGCGTAAAGTGCAAGTTAATTCTCTCCTCATATGGCTTAGTCCAGGCTACAGCTGAATCTGGTGCCGCACGGCGTGAAAGGTAAACTGGGCAGTATTCTAGCCTTGTTAACCCAATCGGCTCAAGACCAACTGCGGCTGCGGTTTGTAGCTCAATTATATGCATATCCTGGGAGGCGCAGAAAAGGCCACACAAGCTCCAGACCTCTTAGCTTCGCCCCATTCGCACTCAGCCAGCCGCACATCACCTCTTAGTTTTCCTTTTCATCTCTCTCTCTCTCTCACTCTCTCTCTTTCTCTCTCTTCCTTATGTTGGACAGTGAAAACTCAGCATTGCAGGAAGTGATACAATGGTGTCACTAAACAACACCTCTGCCCCGTGGTCCATCACTTCACTGTATAAGAATGACACCCACGCCTCACATACCGTCACGTCACACCCGTGGGTTGATTCTCCAGACGTCAGGGGGACCAAGGAAATCCTCCAGAGCTGCATATTGACCTTGATCGCCTGCATTTATACCGCATTGCACCTTAACGTGCCCAGCAACTCCGTTTGGCATGCTGTACTATGGACAAAGATTAAATGGGTCATCGCATCGCTATTCGCACCAGAAATAGTCCTCTACATGGCCGTCGAGCAGTTTCACCAGGCCCGAAAACTCAAAAAGGCCCTTCAAGATTGTGAGAGAGAATCACAGGGTAAGGGACCGGATGTAAGTAGTATTCTGCTTAGGCAACTTGCTGCGCTCAATCTAACCTTGCATAGTTTGAAGTGAATATGAAATATGCCTTCTTCGTCGTCATGGGGGGCATCCGTATCGACATTGAAGACATATTCTCCACGAAGGATATAGCGCAATCAAAGGAACCTGCCGTTTATCACCGAAGCCATAAATCAACACCAGCCTCGGCTCGCCTATCTCCGAGTGGTGTGATCAGACTTGCACAACTAGGCCATTGGTTGCCCGTTCCAAAAGAGAAGATTAATGACAAGAGCAAGGCCAACTACTTTCAGAAGTTTTTAGTTGTCACTCAAGTACTATGGATGGTGATGCAGTGTACCTTTCGCAAAATAAGTGACCTTCCTCTTACTTTGCTCGAGGTTCATACCATGGTGCATGTTGCCTGTGCAATCTTTCTTTACGCATTCTGGTTCAAGGTAAACAGTCTTTGACGACTTGTTAATTTTGCCATCATCTTTTGGGCTAATAGTGGAATTGGTTTAGAAACCACTTGACATACAAGACGCTGAAATCTTTTCATCCAAAGGCTTCAAGGGCGAGGTTGCTCTCTGGGTCCAATACCAATTCTATGCCGACCATGCGGACAAATTTGTCATCTTCCCTCCCCAATCACCAGAAAATATATCGCCACCACAGGATTTTGTCTGGGTCACTGCTGAGCCTGGCATGTCCTTAAATTCAGGTGACATGATGAAATGCGGGCTTGGGTGGGATGACAGGCACTTCAAAAAGGATTGTATTAAGAGTTTTCTTTCACCACAAACGCCCGTGGTTGTGACTGACCACTTTCTCAAACGTTGGGAGGTCATCTTTTCCACGTTTCCATTTGAAGAATTCAAATTTCGCAAAAGAACACACTTCTTGAACCAGGAATACGAGGAAGAGGAGATCCCGCTTTGGACCTTGCCTACGGATGAGGAGGGCGCCGGCCCACGTTTCCTTAATAATCTAGACATATTTCCATTCAATTTGCGCTCTGCACCCGACTCTGATTCCGGCGCACCTTTCAGCTTGGACCGGAACCTTGATACCGCGCATACCATGGAATTTGACAGGGAATTTTGGGAAGAGATATTTCTTCATCGTTCAGGGTTAACTATGACGCTCTTGCTGCTTTCAATAGTGTACGGCGGCGTTCATCTCGCCGTATGGAACTGGGAATTCCCAACTAAAATGGAAAGCTTGGCATGGAAAATAAGTTGCGTTATTATCATTGCCGCATTGCCTGTCATGGGCCTGGCTATGTTGGTGTTTGTGCTGTGCGCTTTTCTGGACGATGCAAGTCAGTACATAACAGACGCTGTCTATCTTATCGCCAATCTTGTGGGGAATGTAGTGATGGTGGCTTATATCCTCGCCCGGATATTTATCATTGCTGAATCTTTTGCAAGTTTGCGACAGGTTCCGGTGGGGGTTTATTTATCCCCTACATGGCTTCAAATGTTCCCTCATTTCTAGAGTTGCATCTTGATTTATGGGGAACTCGGGCATAGAATTTCTTGCACCCCACAGCATTAAACCACAAACCAGCGGAATGTCCGATCTTACAAGGCAAAAGTGATCACATGCAATGATATTATATCTCAAGGGCCCGAAACCTGTGACTTTCAAGCTTCCTCTAGTTTCAAGTAGATATTACAATGCCTTTCGTCTCCCAGCTGATCTTCCTTCTCCCCACTATCATGGTAATTGGTATTGGCGGATTCAGCGACGCCATCCAATCATCCAATGTTTTTCCGAGGTCGTCTTCTATACTCATGACACGTAGATTGGAAAACATACCCATGTCTTCATCCACGAACAGTTTGATGGCCGAAAATGTGGAATCCGAAGGCCAACTGTGGTTGTAACTGCCCGACAAGCCCGTAAACTCCACAAACTCAAGGCTTCTTGGCATCCCTGCTGCTATCCGCCTGAACGGAGCCGAGCAGCGTCCCATGATCAACGCCCACGAAATGGTCAATCTTTTCAAGCGTTCCATGCCGCGAAGGCTGTTCAATGGGCCAGGCATACTTATACATATGTGAGATGCTCTGGACCTGACTTTGAGCTTCAAATCTTCCAATGTGCTGGATACATTTGAAAGTGCCGCATCGATGGTCCCAAAATTGATCAGAACTCGACGATAGAAAACCCGTCCCCTTGTCCGGGGCCGGCGGGTCCAAGCGAGGCTCTTGAGTTTTGAGCATCGTAGCAAGATGGTTTCCAGACAACGATCCAGCACACTCTCAAACTTCAACGACGTAAGTGAAGAAAGATCGGGTGCATCCATGGGCCATGTTATCACGCCCCATCTTGGAGATAGGATGGAAATGTGCGCGATCGCAGGCAAATAACAGATTATAAGCAGATCATTGGTCAGCCCTGAGGGAATCGAAACTCGCTGAAGATTTGAGAATGGATGCAGTCCAGTTCCCGGTTTATTTGCCGGGGAAATGGCATGTTCAAGCATCTTGCTGATGATCTGGTGTTTGGGGGCTAGTGTACACCTTAGATCCAGATCCAGGTATTTTAGGTTTGGAGCCATTGAAAGCAGCAAGGCTACTTGGCCCTCTCTCGAATCTGCCCGCCTCATACTTTCTACCCAGGCATTAAACTTGCATTTTGAGGTCCAGCTCGTGAGTTTGGCCATCTTCTGTGGGTCCAGCTCTGTCGTGTCGCTCTTGGATGGAATGAATGGCCTCTCTTCGAGGAATATTGCTTGGATTCTCTCACCAAGCTCAGGCCGGGAGAGAAGGGTGCCCAACAGTGGTCTTAGATGCGTATTGATATGATCTGGCGAACCTGGCAATCGAAGGCGTATCTGCGAATACATCTTGGGCTCAGCATGAGCCCGCAGATAATGGGAGGTTAAATTAAGCGAGCGTAGATCTTGGTGAGGAAGCGTCTCCACGATGAGACTGAGTAATTCCGGAGGAAGATGCATGAAGCAAGCCATTTTGAAGGAGAGGCGCGGATTGCCGGCAGTGCGTGCTGTGGCGAGGCTTTGGAGGAGTAGGCGGGGGTGAGGCGGGATTCGAGCAGCCAGCCCGTCCAGTGACGTTGATGCCCAGTCATGTGATTCAGAGACCAGAACCTACACACACGGGACACCGATCGGGTTAGGTCACCAAATGCATTAATTTATACAGCCCGTGGCGTTAGCAAATGGCGATTCAGCTTCTGCAGAACCAAGGGTTCCGTGGAATTGCAAGGGGCGGAATTTCAAGCACCAACGCAATTCAGTGCCCAGTACTCTCTCAAGCTTCGAGCAACCTTCAGACAGGGCCACCCAATGTGGACTTCGGATTCGGAAATGATTTCGAGCAGCTGCACCACTTCAGGTGTCGCAGTGAAAAGCTCGCCAGTCATTCCAATAGCCAATCCCGCCAACACCCTCGCAGGCCGGTATTCAGGGTTGGACAACCAAATTCCGCAAACCACTCGCACCGCATCCCTCATTTTATCTTCTTGGGCCTTTATGTAGCCAGCACGTCCCAGTCCTAGGCCCGGTGTCCGAGGATCGTGGGCCAACAGTATGATCTTGCAAATTTCCAGATATTGCTGGCCCGCAATTGGACAATCGTAAAGGTAGTAAATCTCAGGGAAGATGCGGTCCTGTTCTTTCAATGGAGCTAAGGCTGATGAAAGATGGTTCCCCATGAGGCAAAGAGCGTCGTCAGTCTTGTTCAAGGGAGCGAACGAGGATGGCTTTGCTTGGCTCCATTGGTCAAGATAGTTCCACAGCTGGTCCCAGATGGCCTCGGTTCTAGTGTCGCTACCATACGCAAAGTTTGTGACTCGTGCAGCATGCGCCATCATACGACACGTCCATATTGCATCGGATGCAGGTTCAAGGGAATCGTCAATGCCGCATTCTTGGCCTAGTAGCTCAACGGGGCGTTTCGTCATGATGGCCACAAAAACTTCTTGCCTGAGAACTATAGCCATTGCCGCATTGCTGAGTTCGGAAGGCTGATGGCTATGTTGCCGAATGCGCAAAAACAGTGGTGCCGATACTGTGTGTCTAATTATAAACTGGCAATCATCTGGATCTTAAGAGCATGCGTTGACATTAGCATTCGGAACCTTTTATGCATCATGAGCAACGCCTCTCACCCGTCATCTCGTCTAGCAGCCGCAAAAGTAAAGCTGAAACGAGCAGCGAGTCATCTTGGGATTTGGCCGTTTCATTCCCGTTGAGCATTGGGATCAGTATGCTGAGACACTTTCGTTCATACTCATTGGATTTGTAAGTCTTTGAGTGCAACTTTTCAAAATGTCTTGCAGAAACGGCCAGCACAGCGAATAATATGCCAGGATCATTGCGGATTGCCACTTGTATATACTGTTGAAAGGGTGCGCTCGAGCAACAATAGTCAAACTATGAGTGGTTGAGTTCAATATGGTCAATAGGAAGGGGCATGGATTTTGTCTCACGAAAGGCATCCAGAAGGTAATGAAATGCTGCACCAGTTTGGCTTCTTCATTGGCGAGGGGCCAGTGACTTGGGGCGGCACTACAAAAATAAGCCTCGTTTCGGTTGACATCTCCAAATACGCGCATGGGGTCATTTCCCAGAGGCTCTTGATTAACCGACACTGGATCCTCGCTCTGCTCTCTCGGCCGAGCATCGATAGGTCTGCCTGCTGATGTAGACGCTGGCCCCGTAAGGACGCAAGAGACAGGGCTGCTTTTTTGGGGATGAATGAGGCCTGTGCCGTTGAGTGCACTTTTTAGAGGTCGTAAGGGTGTTGCACTTACACCTGACGACTTTTGTGGCGAATGACTGAATTCACTAAAGCGAATTCTTAGTTCGCCATTTCCTCCACCTTTGCACGAAACCCTTGCATTTTGGCAATTTGAGCAGCTTTTCCCTTTCGGTCCTATATCACCTACGGTTCATTAGTACAAGGCGATGGTTTCCACAAAGAAACTACGAAAGAAAACAGACGACAGAATCCGACCCCGCAGGTACTAGAGGAGGGGGCAATCACATTTTCTATGTGACAACCGACATCTGTTGCTGTATTTGGTTAGCGGATGAAAAAGAAATGCAGATACATCCATCTATCTTACCATGCGCGAGACTGGATGCGGAACCCAGTATTTCTTTTGTTCCGATTGTCAGAAGCAGACTTGGCACCTTTGGTAACCATTTGATAGCGCGACGCACTGCCAATACAAACGCAATGGGAAAATGGTAAAATGAATCAAATTTACGAGGGAGTTGGATGGAGACAGTTCATGTGAGAGAAAAGTTCTCCGCTCAGTGAGATATGTCGGACTGAACTACTTGTTGAGTTTTAGCGACGAGCTAGCTATGGCGGAGCGCCTTTCCAAATAAAGTAAGGATTACCAACACCACAATGCGGAGCAATGTTCCCAATGCAGAATTTTGGCCCGCCATTGGTCCAGACCTCGACCAGATGACTTGCTCTGAGAATTGCTGTCCAGACGCCAACACATCAGATGAATCCAACGCAACCAATCTCATGCTCCAACATACAAAAACAAGTTGACAGTATGTCTAAATGCCGAGTCCATCCCGGTCCTACCGCATCTAGAGCACGCCGAATTCCACATGAATGTACCGCCACTCTGCATATTTGTACTGCAGAGCGAACGCAGCGGGAGGACATACTCAATCAAGTTTAGAAGGAGCGATAACGAATGGGGGATATAGGTAGACCAGTAGCTGGAGAACACTCACTAACGGTAGATGTATAAAACCCTGCTCATCATGCTCATCTTCAAAAGTTCAAGCTATCACTACGATTCTTTCACCCCCAAAACACCATGATCATCACGCTGTTGCCGCTTGTTTTCTTCCTTCTTATACTTGAGCCATGGGTCAAATATTTCATGGACGCCAAGAAGCTTCGCCGTTTTCCAAATGCCACGTACTTCTCGGGCGTGTCCAATCTGAGTTTTATTGCACTACGCTGGCGTGGGTTTCGCTCACGGGAAATTCAATCAGCCCATGAGCAACATTCCGTGCTGAGGATTGGGCCCAATGCGCTTTCTTTCTCGTCTCCGGAAGCCATCCGGGCCATCTACGGCCACTCGACTCCATGTACAAAGGGCGGATCCTACGAAGCAGTCCTTCGTTCCCACCCTGGCCTCATCGACATGATTGACAAGGAGCAACATGCTCAAAAGCGCCGCGTTTTATCCAATGCATTCGCCACGCGAAATCTTGAGAACTGGGAATTCAAAGTTGCAGATAAGATTCGGCGACTGGTTCGCCAATTTGATCGAATTTGCCTCGGGGCAGACAGTCAAGCAGCTGCGGATGCTGGCATCGTGGACTTTCGATTCTGGTCAAACCTTTTCTCCGTCGAGGCTATTGCTGATATTGCACTCAGCGAGCCACTGGGTTTGCTTGAGAAGGGCGACGACATGGTCGCTGTCATGACCGACAGAGGAGCAGAAAAAAGCGTCGGATTCATCCAAAGCCTCCACTCCTCAAGGAGAGCCACATCGATGATTGTCTGGACACCCTGGTTCCGAACCCTGAAGTTTGTTTTGGAGAAATTGCCCGGTTTCTTTCGGACGCAATGGAAGGTTGGAGACGGGTTTAATGAAGTGATCGAGCACCTGGTTCGTCGCCGTGTACAAAGGTACAAGGGTGGAGAGGAGCTCGATGACCTAGCCCGTTGTCTTCTCGAAGATAAAGTCGGCCGGCCACGAAATCCGAGTTCTGCTGAAACCGAAGGGGACATTGCTGCATTGCGTAAGAGCTTTTATGGTTACTGTCAAAATATGCCCATACTGATTATTCTCTTAGTGGATGCTGGATCCGACACAACAGCCATTGCATTGACTCACGCAATGTACTTTCTCCTAAAAACGCCAACCGTCCTAGTCAAGCTTCGCCACGAGTTGGATGCTCATGCGGCATACTCCGGCAATGATGTTGTTGATTATGCCAGCGTCAAAAACTTGCCGTATCTTCGCGCGTGTCTCGACGAATCACTGCGGCTGCTGCCTCCGCTCCCAGGTGGATTACATCGCCTGACTCCCCCGGAAGGGCTTGAGATTGATGGGCACTGGATCCCGGGCAAGACGATTGTGACTGTGCCAAGCTACACGGCTCACAGGAACCCAAAGATGTTTCCGAGCCCTGAAAAGTATCAACCAGAACGATGGCTAGAGGAGAGCAGCAAGGAGGCACAGGCTTCTTTTATCCCCTTTAGTGCGGGAGCTCGCGGTTGCATAGGGCGAAATATTACCTACATTGAGCAAACGATGCTTCTCGCGACATTGGTCCGTCGGTATGATTTCAGCTTCCTCGATCCGGGTTTTCATCTGGACCACGAGGAAGCATTCCTTCTTTGGTCTGGACCGATGCCTCTGAAAGTGAAGCGGCTACGCAGCTGAAACATCATCCGGATGTAAAATTCCCCCCTAAATTTAACAATAAAAGGATGCTTATTTATTTTCCGTTTCAGTCCACAATGAATGCATCATATCCCTTTGAGTGCGGTAAGACTCCACACATGTACCCCACCGCATTCGGACGTGCAAAAGAAAATAGGATTAGGGCAAAATATAATATAATCTAAATAAAAGAATGATAAATAATATTATTATTATCTAAATCCCCTAGAAAATATTACATTTTGAATTTATAGATCTCTACCTAGCAATGAATTTTGCCTGGTACTTCAATGCAGTCTTACCACACTCTAAGGGATATCATATTCAGGGAAAGTCATGCAGAAACCAAATCAACTGGCTATCCGAAAACCAACTTCATACTTTTCCTGTTTCACTCTGCCCATCCAACTAACTTTTCATTCTTCTCGCCGTCATTGCCCATGCCGCCCACCATATACTTTAAAAAAGCGACATGTCCATGTAAAAAGGTATAACGCCTGGTGAACGCCTCGCGCTCAAACCTTAAGGCTGTTTTGCTTGATAGTCAATTTTTTTTTAGATTGGAACCTCGATGTGGCGGTAAATACTCAGGGGCTATTTGTCAAGAATAGAGGCCAAAGTGCTTCTTCCAGCGCCAAGGGCTGTCGGGGCGATGTTTGATTAGTCCCTCGACCCACTAGCCCTCCTTTCAGCTGGTGAGCGTGTCAGCCCAATCAGCCTTGTGGCCCGCCACAATTAGCACACACTAGCGTTCGAGACCGCGCGGGATCGGTAGGGCGACGCCTTTGCGACAGCGGCTGAGAGCATCAGCAAATCAACGATTTGCTTGGCAGGGGGTCAAGAGCTAATGAATTAGTGAATGTGGTCACCCGAAAAAGCCACAACTTGTGTCGCTTGCTTGGGTGTAGTATGTATAAGAGCGTGCCCCAATGCATGTATTCGTGACGCTTTGGAAGACGTCACCACACTCCTTTAGTCAGTTACCCCGTTGCCGTCACTCATTTTAATCTCAAAAATGTCTCGATTCATCGTCGTCTCGTTGGCTGTCTGCCTCCTCAGCACGGCCGTGCAAGCCTCCAACCCCGTGTTCGGGGCCTACCCAACGGCAGAGTGCGACTCTTGCCTTGACGGGGCCTACGAGAGCTGCCCGGGCGATTACCAGACTCGTTCATACGCCACATGTCTGTGCGGAGGCGACGGCAGCACCAACTTCGTGTCCTGCATGTCCTCCTGCGACGCTGCCTTCAACGAGCAGAACAATGCTGCCTTTGCCTTTTACGCCTACTGCGTCATGTTCTTCAAGGAGCTGTGCCCCAACGCCCAAGAGTACCTCGACTCGGATACCTTCAACGACCAGTGCTCCGAAAAAGCCATAGCCGCCGGTGGAATCGGCGCCAATGCGGACAGCAGCTCTGGTTCAGACAGCAGCTCTGGTTCAGACAGCGGCTCTGATTCGGATAGAATCTCGGACTCGAATAGCAGCGCTGATGCCAGGTGAGTTCTTTGGACTGAAACAAAAAGAAAAGTTTGTGGGAACATCGCATCTCTAACGCTGAAACTATTAGTGCAAGTGCGGAACCCAGCAAGACGGCAGCATCATCTTCCGAGGAAACCGGCGGGAAGAAGAGCGAGGCCACTCAATCATCCTCCGGCACCACAGCTGTGGCTGTACCGGCCTTGGCTATCATGGCCGGCCTGGGATTGCACCTTATCAATGTCTAGAGATGCCAAGGTGGTTGTATGGATCCATTTGACATGGAGAGAGAGCTATTGCTTATAAAGCTGTACATTATTTACCTTGGAATGACGACGGTCCAGGTTGATAGATGGTTCAATAGAAATAGAAGATGTTGATAACAGTAACCAGATATTCAACAGTCCAAGTGCACCTAAGGGAATGTGAAACGGGGAATCCGCAAGAGGCGGAAACATCGCAGCAGGATCTAATTAAAAGGTATTTGTGCCCTCCACAAAACGTACGATGACTGGGTTGATATTCGCATTCCAAAAAGCTAGTGCCGTGGACTCCTAATTTAACTCGATGACTTGCTTCTCCTTCACATCACGGAGCATCAATCGTCACGAATCTTGCAATCGCGGATACATTAATAAAGATTTAGAAATCATCAACTATGCAAATAAATATATCGCTAGACAGAACGCTATAACTATGCTTTACAGGGGAATTCCATTCCACATAACAGTACAATCACTCAATGGTCAGCTTTGGCTCTGCTCGCGTCAGCACCAGCCACAACGTCTTGGGTCCCACCATCAAGGCTATGGAGCTGTCAACGTCGACCCTTGCGACATGCTCCTCCATGGAACGAAGCTTGGACTCTGCGCTCTCGCTCTTGTTGTCTCTGAGCTCCATGAGGTCTACAACGGGCACGCCGAGCAGGTTGGAGAGCTCCTGCGAGTCCATCAACGTGGCAAGCAAGCCTCTCCTGCGTAGCCACTCCTCGTTGACGGCGGCGAAATACGCCTCGGCCCGCTCCCTTGGGGTTTCGGGCTTCTTGACGGCTGCTGCGACGGCCGAGATGGGCATGCCAACGGCAGTGCGGGCAGTGCCCAAGGCCATGTGCATGGGAATCGAAATGGCACCACCAATCACGCCCACCGCAGCGCCCAGGATGTTGCCCTTCTTGGCGTTCTTGCCGATATCCTTTCCGGTCCCCTTGATGTGGCTGTAGACGTCCTTGACCAGCGTCTTTGGGCCCTCGCCGACGTGCTTGCCCACGTTTGCGGCGTGGCGCAGAGCACGATCCGACACATTGGCTGCAAGAAAGGCGGATGCGGTTTCGAGAAGCGACATCCATGTCTCCTTTGCAATGCCGTACCTCAGGAGAACGGGTGGGTAGGCAGCCAGGAGCGGGGATGTTGGCTCTGGGTTGATTTGGGGGATCACAATGGGCTGCTGGCTGTTTGATCCGGAAGCAGCGGAATAGGGAGGGAGCGGGATGTCCGGCGGGAAGTTGAACGGCGACTCGGCTGTTGGACGAGCAGACTTGTCGGGCGCATCTGTCGGAAGCTCGACCGCGTGGGACATTTCCTCATTGGTTGGCCTCGCATAAGACGGCGCCGGAACGTCATGGCCGGCGGGCATCTCATAAACCGGTGGGGCGTCCTGCGGGCTGGGGACAGCCTCCCGCTCCGACTGAGCCTCGCGCTGCTTGTCCGAACCCATGATGCTGGTTAAAGGTCAAATTATGAGATGTGCTGAGAAGTGTCTGGGGATTTTTTCCAGAAGAAAAGAACGAGGAGGGAGACGCTTTCAATAGACGGCGTTAAGGAGGTCTGGTCAGCCTTGACGGGTATCCGGCACCTTACTGGATGGCACTGCTGACATAAGGCGGTTAGATCAAGCAGCGATCAACGCTATTTTCGCATGAGGGAGGATTGGAGCGAAAACCGTCTCAGCCAAATCTCACTTTTTTTGGATCAAAATTACGTGGCCCGCTTTCCGCATTCAGCATTCCATTCGAGCTTGGGCTTTTTTGCCGTGGCTTCGCCCCATCACATTGGAAATGCAACATTCAATGTGAGGCAGTGTACTTTTTAGCCAGGAAACCTCCATCAGCATCTTCCACTCAGCCCAAGTCCAGTGTGACATTGTACAATAGGCTGCAAGGGCAATCAAGAAGGCAAAATGTAACGCTAGAAGAAAAATGGATGCCAATCGTTTGCCTCAGCCCGGGCAGAGAATTGTCCCAAAGGGCAATGCGATGGCCACCAAGATGCGCATTTGAACGTGCTTAGTGAAAAGGACCCATTCAACCAAGCGAAATTTCCAACCTGATGATACGATAAGGTCCTGGATGCGACGGCTGGAAAGTGAAGGGGCCACCAGACAAAATCCGAGTCCGAATCCGAGAGCGTAAACGATGAACAAGGAGATAGGAGAAAGCATGATATCTAATACAACATTAGGGACATGTAAAGCGAGATACGACCTTTGGTGATATATAAATACAAGTTGGTCGCCGACATACGGCAAAATAGTCTTGTTAGATAAGCCGTTCCGGGTATAATCAACATCGACTTGACAACATTTGCATCCTGCAAACAACAAACCGCATGGGCCTCTACCGGGAGATGGAAAAGTCATTTTACCGCATGAGGCACAGACCATTGCGATAACAACAAGGAAAATGACAAAACACGGTAATTAATCAACTCAGAGGTTTTTTTGCCGTCGCATGATTTAAATTGTTTGCGCAACCGCGAGATTTAGCGAGTTTGCCCAACATTGAGGCTCAGTGCGACGGCAGTTCTTGGCCTTTTAGTTGCGCAAGGGCCGCGAGTTTGAAAGGAGCTGACGAATATTGCATCATCAAAGTCGCCATGTTGCACTCAAAGATAGTCTTTACCATAGAAGAAACATGGTGAATAAGGATAAATGCACTATCAGACAATGAACCGACCCTTTCTTCGGGTCCGAGTTGGAGCCGGAGCGGGAGCCGAAGCCGGAACACGGCATGAGTGCTCTCGTGTTTCACTTTTCGCCCAAGTGAGGGGAGCCCAAGACTTGCGGGAATCTTTGCAGCGATGGATGATGAGGGGAAGCCCACATGAATTAGGCCACAAAGAATTTGTCCTCGTGCAGCTCGTTCGTAACTGTTACTTCTTCAGGCTGCAGAAACCTCGCAACAATTGGGGACAAAGGGAAACCCCCAACCTCGTTCTCCACCTGTTTCTAGAGCTATGAAGAGGGGAAAAGATGCATTTCGCGATACCCAACAAAGTGGTCCGATACCACGGTTGGAGATGCATCATTGTGCAGTGGTGGCCGGGCCGCAATGAACAAAACGGTCGCCGGTCCCTGCATGCATGCACCAGCCCGCCGTGGTTGGGCGGGACAGGGACAGCACCAGAAATAAAACACGTTTTTTTGGAAAATGTGTCAGAAGCCAGCAGTCAAGCCCGTCGCATTATGATGCTGAATGCTTGGGCGCACTTCCCGGTTTTGTTGAGGTCCATGTACAACGCGAAATTGAGGAAGTCCATCCGCTGGAGAGGCCATGATGCTGTGTGATGGGGGGGCTTGGAGGAGCTGCCGTGACCCCGCAGCTACAGTGGTGCTGGGCCCAAAAGACCTCCTCTTCCCCGCCAGAGAGAGGGCCCCAGCACGCCCAGTGACCTGACAAACTAGGCAAGGAATGAGATTGGGCTTTTTGGAGTCGGCCGCCGGCTAAACGAATGTCACAGTGATTCATTAGCTTGATCGACGGGCCATGGCCTCAATGGCTCGGCCTCTCTCTCGTTTACGCGGGCGGGTGGGCATGATGGACTGAGCTAAAACGAATTATGCATCGATGGAATGCCTAGATCCGGGGAACGGGGCCAGGCAAGGCAAGGCAGGGCCACTGCAGGGAAGGGTTTCTCCGACGCTCCTCCACTCGGGCTCTGCGTCTTGTTGTTTTGATTTACCGGCGCATGCAGCGAGACTTTTTTTTTTCCTTCCTGTTACGCCCCAGCCTCATCATGCCCTGGTCGCATCATCATGAGAGCCCATTCGCAGGTCTAGATTTTGTTCCATGGCGGACGTGGCTGTGACAAGAGAGATTGCTGCTCGTGTGCTGCAATACACCATTGCCAGTGCGCCATTGCACTGCACCTGCACGCATGGGATTGATGGCAATCCCATGGGCATAAAAATATCGCCACCTAGCGAGAATAGAGAAGTTGATCGGCTGTTCAGGTGATTGACTCCCCCCGGAGGCTTCGGGGGATCGGCGCTGGATGGAAACTCTGCGGATAGAGTGCTCATCGACACTGGCTACGGAGGTTTGCGAGCCCCAGCCCAGCCCTGTTCCCGGCGACCAGGTGACTGCGTCGGGGTTGGCTGCCCCGTCGGCTCCATTCAGGCGGCGGGATGTGATGAGATGCCCACCAACCACCGGCATTTTGTGCAGACCCCGCCCTGGCCAAGGCTTGGGCCTCTCTCTCTCTCTCTGCCGCAACCCGGGTTGTGGGATCTCTAGCTAGCTCGGTACCCGGAAAGGCAACCCGCTCGGGTGTTTGCTGCAGATTCCAGCCTGTTGAAACACAGTTGCGATGCCTGCATGCTGGTCTCGTGGGTTGTGCGCACCGCCATCATTGGCTGCAAACATGTCTGTATCTGGTTGCCAAGGTGGTGTGTTGGGCCAAACAGACATGGAACGGCCGAGTACAGGCACGGCCAAGAACAAAACATGTGCGCATTAACTATCAATACGTGGCAGGGATGCTTTGGATCCTTTTTGTGACAGGCAGAAGATGAAAAAACCACATTTCATCGAACGATCGAGAAGGGAGGCGTAGGGCTTCGGGCTTCGCTGAGTGCCTGCAGCACTTAGCGCGCAAGCTATAGGCGGTGGACAGCTAGCCAGCTCACTATAGCATAGCGCAATATCACCAGCTTTCGGTAATCTCCTGCTCAACAGACTGGGGGCATTGATTCCAGAGCCCACTGTACAGAGTCTTGCCCTGTAAAGTGAATTTTTAAACATTTTGCTCCCTCTCTGCTTGCTTGTTTACATTTTTGCTGCCGCCATGTTTTTTTCCCCCAGCATGTCATGTTTTGGATATTGTAAAAACAGATAGATAGCTGCACCAACAGCAAGCACATGCGGCACTAGCACGGTCAGTGATGGCTGCTGTCCAAACTACCTTGGTTACATACTCTCAGACACCACACCCTCTTTTCTTTCGCTCTCTATACATGCTCTCCCCCCTGTTTGTTCCATTTTTGGGACACGCCACAGTTGCCCACTATCGTCTGCCGGACCCGGAGTGGAGAGACGGGGCCCGCCTCCACCGTGCAGCGAAGCACAATACGAGATGTCTAGCGTGCGCTACGTCACTCAGCTGAGCTCCATCATGGCTTCGACGGCTTCTCGCCCGCTGATTGTACGCCGCTAGACGGTAGGGCAGGCTGAGGGGAGTCCGGGGAGCAGGAGGAGGAGGCTAATCATGGGCCATGCCAACCGAGAACGGTCCGCTTGATCGTCGAGACCATGGGATATTTAAACATGGCCGACGTCGCCCCAAACCATAAAAGCTGCCTCAGCATCTCACAAGAACCACCTCATCACATCACTCCTCATCTCACACCAGTCAATCAACCTCATTACTACTACTACTACTACAAATATCCCGCTCTCTCCCTCGCAAACCACCTACTTAGACCTCTCCGCCAACCAATCAACACCGCAATCATGAAGTTCTTCAGCGCCCTCCTCCTGGCCACCGCTGCCACTGCCGCTCCCACCTTCACCCGCGCCACGCCCGAGACGTGCATGTCCAAGGGCATGAAGGTCAAGCAGTGGACGGCCAAGGACTTCACCCTCAGCTACTCGACGTCGGCGTCCACCTACGACGGCAAGGCCTCCTTCACGCTGGTCAACAGCGCCCTCTCCTACAACGCCGCCTGCACGGCCCACCCCACCGACAAGAAGCTGTTCGACGGCAAGACCACGTACAACTGCAAGATTGACGCGGCTGCCGGCGGCGAGGCCTCCTTCACATACAACTCCAAGACGGGCGTCCTCGCCATCAACCAGGACTGGTCCTGCGTTTCCGAGGGCGGCCGCATCTGGGCCGGCGGCAACAGCACCGTCAAGCCCGAGTGCACCACCAAGTCGTACGGCGGCAAGGCCACCACCACCTGCAAGCCCCTCACTGCCACCATCCCCGTCACCACAATGAGCGCCGTCCTATAAAGGGGCCAGTAGAACTGTGCATCTCTTCATTCCGGCGCTTTTTTTCTCTGCTTTTTCCTGCATGGACGAACATCTCAGTTTTTATCGCATTGACTTTTTGCGCAACAAAAAAACTGGTCGGCGTTATTTTTTACATGGGCACATTGACGACTACACCGTACCGACGGGCGGATCAGAGAGATTCATGACACACACACTTTCATTAACGACGAATGAAATACCAATCAATATGGGAATAGACGGGCTCGACACACCGAGTATTAATAATTCACCTCTGAAGAGGTCTTAATATTTTAGACACCAAATAATTAATGTGCATTCGATTCTTCTGCAATGTTTTTTTCACATGCCAATCCCGAGTGATGTTGACTAACAGATGGGACGGTGGAGCCCGGGAGATCCACGCGACCGTGTTTGAGGCCCGGGTTGTCGAATCAACCGAGCCCATCAATTAATTCCTAACTGTAAATGCCAAACTACCGCGCATGCTCAATTAATAATTTTTTTGGAGCTAGGAGCTTAACCTTAAAAATTGAGGTTGTTGTCATGATGAAACCATCATACGGACTGTGTCATCTTTAGTTCACTGACAGCCGAACCTTGGTCGCCTGTGTCAAACACTACACCTTGAGGTGAAATTATCAACATTTGCAAACTTAAAATGAGGCTCAATATGAATTAATAAACCACTCTTCTCTCATTGCTTGCTTCATCTCCTCCATTTTCTCCAAGGTCATCGTGTCAGTCTAGGGTAGCTAGACAAGCGAGTGCATGGAGGCGACGTTATCTTCTTGAAATGCAAAAGCTAATAGTGCAAATACCAATACCTCATTGGGGAAGGATTTACATGGCCAAATCTATTGCTCAGTACTGCTTCTATTCTATGGCAATGTTGTGGTCTAGCTGAGTCCATCTCTTGTTCTTTTCGAGTGGAAAAACAATGATGCGCTGGTGTTTATGTAGAAGGTGTGGTCGGAATAAAGTCCGTGCAATCACGTATTAATAAAGGGCACCCGGTAACAAACCAAAATGATCGCTTGTCGAATTAAGCTGTTGCAAGATTCGACTAGACGGCGACACCCTCATATTCCGTAGAAACAAAAACGGGTGTCGATGATTTCGCGTTTGATCATGCATATGCATAATTAGGCCGAAAACATTTTATGATGCATCAATAGGGTAGGTTCCGACGATGACCGTTTCATCGCCAAGCACCAAACCCGGTCCAAATTTGATACAGAATGTAGGTCGTGTTACCTGATCGGGCGGGGACAGGTTTCACGTCTATGCTATTCGGGCCTTAAATCAAACCACCACAGACAACCAAACTTGATATTGATAATAGCATCGTCTTTCCTACCTACTACTCTCAAACCCTTGTTCGGAGGCTGGTCATTAGAATGTATCCTTTTTTATTCAGGCAACATGGGGCACTAAATTTATCAGACTTTTTCGGGTATGCATAACTGCGACGGAAGACGGAGGAGAAGACTTTACCGGCTTTCTGAACCAAGCAACATGATTCGCCACGAAATATACTTAAGCAATCCCCTGTTCCTATGGGTCGGAGCCAGGGGCGGTTCAAGCATCAGCTTCGCAGTATTGAGATAGAGTTCATGTCATTAATTGGCCGAGGGTTCAAGGCTCCCGCTGCCCTGCCCGTGATCAGGTATTTTTACTCGCCAAGGTGGCTGAGTCTCGCCCCTGCGACTCGCCTCCACGATCTACAATGCTCCGAGCTCCGAGCTATTCACGAAGCCAATCGGCCTCGGGCGGTGATTGTTTGCTCAACTCCCTAGCTCCGGTAATATGCCTCTCGTGAACCCAAATTTGGTGAGAATGGCATGAGATTAGGAATAATGCAACCTTTTGGCGGCGTCCCGAAATAGCGTTGGCCTCTTATTCTTTCTGAAAGTATCTCGATATTTCAAACGAATCGGCCAATTGCCTATTTTAACTATCCTTCCATGTGCTGCCTGGGATCAAAGTTCGGTTCCATTTGGTGCGGCATTCTTATGAACCGAAATCTCGCCAGTTTTGACTTGTCGTAGCATCTAACCAGACCTCGTATTCATCCTGACTCTAGAAAATATCCATTTCTATTTTAATAAAGAGCAGGAATTGTGTGTAGATCTGGAGCCCCCATGAGGTTTAGCCAGGAACGAGTAAGGAGATAAATCCCCATTACATGAACATTGCGCTTAATAAGCGGATATAGTGTACTTCCGCTTGGATATGATTGGCCAATCGGACCCATACCCGTTCATACGAGTTCAAAGCTTCAGCCACGATACGCGTCGTACCGTATTTTTAGCAGATCGACACTTCACGGGGTTGGAATGATCAATTCTTACAGCGAGATGGTTGTGTGTAAATTATCTTTGAGAGAAAATTCTGCGATGAATTACAAGTGTGAACCAGCTGCGATGAGACCGGTGGCCAGTCATTGCCAGAAAAGAATTCACCAAGAGTTGTTAATGGTCTCACTTCTGAAAATATTGACAACATCTATAGAATTGCTGTATTCATCATGCACACGCGAGCGGATGAGAAAACTCAATGACAGTCGGCATTCTACAATGGGTGTGGTGACGTGTGTCGAGGGCCAATTACGCGGACACGCTGCAAAATCGGAGCACAGACTTGCATTTGACAGCACGCAATTGCCCGGATGGAGCCATAATGGATGCCGACTTACCGACATGGGTCAATATTTTTTTTTTCCCGCTGGGACAGTCAAACTTGTAGATTCTACGGATACGCACAAATGAATGCACAATTTGGAAGTCAAGACATGTTGTTTCCAAGCGCCATAGTGTCAATGCTCACTCTAATAAAAAAAATGCACCATACAAAAAACCACTGATCTCGTTGGAGACAAACTAAAGGTAGACGGGATGAAAATGGGTTGTCCCGCGGCACCTAGGTCGCCGGAAAACCCGCCGCAAACCCGCCCGGGTGGGAACGAAAACAAACCCACTACGGGGACGGAAACGTCAGCTACCAAATGATCTACAAGGGAATGTGCACTCTGGCCGCGAATTATACCCACGTCAAGGTGGCTGATTCTCGCTCCGCTTTATCCAACGTCTTTGCGACGCCCGTGTCTTTCGATATTTTTAGTCCTACGTCATGCCGAAAAAGCACATACGTACGACTTTGTCAGCGGGGCTTGAGGGGAACATCTGAGTAACTGAAGACTACTTAGAAAAGGCACTCCATCTCGGCCGGCCAAGATGTGGTGGTGGATTTGGGCCAGAGGACTGTTGCAGCATTCAAGATGACGCATTATAACCAGGAGTATCACTATGGTGACGAGGAACGTCTGACACAATCACTGCCGTCACCACCATCACCACCATCCACTTCTTCCTCCGAGGTGAGTTTGTCGTCTCCACATTGGACTCTCTCCCATCTGGCCTCTAACCAATTCGATTGCAGTACTCAAGTCTGACACAAGACCAAAACACAAACCCGTTCAATTTCCAGCATGACCCCAGCAGATTTTCCGTCATCAGCAACATCGAGGATAGTTGGATTCGGAGACAGCAAACGCCGGCGGTTGATAATTCTGCAGGCGGACTGAGGCGCGCCAACACCCGGAAAATCGGTCTGGTCAAAGGTTCCATTCTAAGCGTCGATTACCCGGTGCCGAGCGCCATTAGAAATGCCGTTGAGCCGCGACATCTCGAGGAGGGAAACAGTGACGAGTTCTACCAGATGCGATATACAGCGGCCACCTGCGACCCGAACGACTTTACCATCAGCAATGGATACATGCTGCGCCCCAAGCTCTATAACCGCCATACCGAACTGCTTATTGCCATCACATACTACAACGAGGACAAGGTTTTGCTCAGCCGAACGCTGCATGGTGTCATGCAAAACATCCGAAGCATCATCAACCTAAAGAAGACGGCATTTTGGAACAAAGGTGGCCCGGCATGGCAGAAAATCGTCGTCTGTCTCGTCTTTGATGGCATTGAGAAGGCGGACAAGAATGTTCTCGACGTGCTCGCAACAATCGGAGTCTACCAGGACGGCGTGGTGAAAAAGGATGTTGCCGGAAAGGAAACGCTTGCCCACGTGTTTGAATACACGAGTCAACTCTCCATCACCCCCGACCAGCAACTGATCCGGCCGAGCAAGGAAGATATTTACCACAACCTCCCTCCCGTTCAATACATCTTTTGCCTAAAGCAGAAAAACAGCAAAAAGATCAACTCGCATCGTTGGTTATTCAATGCATTCGGCCGCATGCTGAACCCCGAAGTCTGCATCCTTCTCGATGCCGGCACGCGACCTAGCCCTAGGTCTTTGCTGGCACTTTGGGAAGGCTTCTACAACGACAAGAACCTCGGCGGCGCCTGTGGTAAATCCACGCCATGTTGGGCAAAGGTGGTAAGAAGCTATTAAATCCTCTAGTGGCCGTCCAGAACTTTGAGTATAAGATTTCAAATATTCTTGATAAACCACTTGAGAGTGCATTTGGCTACGTTTCCGTCTTGCCCGGAGCCTTTTCTGCCTACCGCTTTCGCGCCATCATGGGCCGCCCGCTGGAGCAATATTTCCACGGCGACCATACCTTGTCTAAACAACTTGGAAAGAAAGGTATTGACGGCATGAATATTTTCAAGAAAAACATGTTTCTTGCTGAGGATCGAATCTTGTGCTTCGAGCTGGTTGCCAAGCGGGGCGAAAAGTGGCACCTCAGTTACATCAAAGCTGCCAAGGGCGAGACGGACGTCCCTGAAGCCGTCGCAGAATTCATTAGCCAGCGCCGAAGATGGTTGAATGGCTCCTTTGCAGCGACTCTCTACTCGTCGATGCATTTCGGCCAAATCTACAGGTCGGGCCACAGCCCAATTCGACTGCTGCTCCTTACCATCCAGCTCATCTACGGCTTCATCAACACCACGTTTACCTGGTTTTCGCTGGCATCTTATTATCTTACAACAACAATCATCATGGAACTGGTCGGCACGCCAAAGCCGACGTCGTCGTACCACGCCTGGCCGTTTGGCGATACAGCCACGCCAACCGTCAATGATATCATCAAGTACTTTTACGTGGCGTTTATGATTTTGCAATTCGTGCTTGCGCTCGGCAGTAAACCAAAGGCTTCCAAGTATTCTTACTCTTTTTCCTTTGGCTTCTTTGCCATTGTCCAGGGCTACATTCTTCTGCTGTCCGCTTACTTGGTGTACCGTGCTTTCCGAAACGTGTCAACCGCAAACATTTCATTCGATTCCGGTGATGCATTTTTACAAAGCTTCTTTGGCAGCGATAGCGCCATCGGCCTGGTCGTCGTTGCGTTGTTGACCATCTACGGACTCAACATCATCGCGTCCTTCCTCTACCTCGACCCTTGGCATATTTTTCACTCGTACCCTCAGTACCTCCTCTTGTCGCTATCATACATCAACATTCTCATGGTCTATGCCTTCAACAACTGGCACGATGTATCATGGGGCACAAAGGGTTCTGATGGGGCCGAGGCTCTACCATCTGCGGTTGTCTCCAAAGACAAAAGGAACGAGGCCGTGATTGAGGAGATTGAAAAGGAGCAAGAAGATATCGACATTGAGTTTGAAAAGACTGTTAATCGAGCACTCCAGCCCGTCAAGTATGTGGAGGAGGTCGAGGCTGAGGATGTTCAAGATTCGTACAAGTCTTTCCGAACTGGTTTGGTGTCATTTTGGCTCTTCTCTAACGTTGTTGTTGTTCTTATCGTCACCAGCGACGCCCTTGAATCGTTGGGCTATAATGTAAGAAACCGCGAAACTATCAATCAATGATGATTTTGCTAATTCCCCTTTAGGATGAAAACAGTTCCAACTCTCGATCTTCATACTATTTCAAGGTCTTGCTATACACAACCGCAGGGCTATCGATTTTCAGATTTTTGGGATTCCTGTGGTTTTTGGGCACAACCGGATTAATGTGCTGCCTCTCGAGAAGATGAGGTAAACTTGTGTAAATGAAAAAGAAGCGATCGGGATTGATAATGATCACTGGGCAATTAAAATGGAGTTAGGTATAGAGGTTATGGGTATTTTCAACTACGAATACCATGTTTTTATTATATTATTAGCCAAAAATGAGAATTAGAAATAAGCAGATACCTTGTATTCGCAAAATCGCGCATTGGTGAGATGATATATGGCTAACTGCAGGCTGTTGTCAACATGTAAAGTTGGCACATCACGCCTCTCACTATCTCTAACATCAGAGCCATACGCATTGTTGAAGACTATTGACAAGATTGCTTATTCATTCAATATTCCAAAGATAAAAATGCTAATTACAATCATATGGTGAATATTGGACTTGTGAAATATGAAGCCTGGTCCATGTCGTTCCGTCATGCATTCGCAAGCGCCTCGAGCTCCTTCTCAACAACGTCCCACAGCCCCTGAATGCGGTATCCGCAAAGCCAAGTGTTTGCCTTGGAATCCTTTCCGACGACAATGAAGCCTTCGGGGAACTGGAACGGCACTTGGCAGTGGGCAATGTACGAGGCATACAATGGCTCCGTTCTCGGCGTTACAGCAGCCGCCGAGAAGTCTGCCCAGAATAATTCAGCCTTTGACCAGTTCGAGTACGAGACCTGATACGTTGACCCTGTGCCAAAGAATACTGGCAGTGGTGCTACCGAGTCCCTCACCATTGCCTGGTATGCTTCGACTTGTTCGCGGGTTCCTTGCGTATTTCGAGAGGCTCTCACCTGGCCAGCGATCTCACTGACCGATGTTTCCTTGAACTCCTTTGACGTGAGCAGCAGGTTGGTGAACCCAAAGCAGTTGGATATGTAAGGTCTTGACGGAGGCAGCAAGTCCCTCTCGAGGGCCTTTCGCAGCGACAACGCAATTTGTACCGTCACTGGACGGTCTGAACTTTCTGGAAGATGGGCGATTGCAATTTTTGTCCACCAAGCTACGAGCACATCATTGTCTGTCAGAAATGGGTTCTCCATGCCACCTTCTTTGAGGTCGCGGAGAGCCTTTTCCCGAAGCTTGTCCAGAAATGATCCTGGAATGCAAACCATGCGACACTCTTTATTGCCAAAAGCAAGGCTGTAACCGTTCTTGAGACCATATGTAAGCAGCGACGACGTGCTCATGCGCTGGTCTGCCAACAAGTGAGGCTCGGTTGGATTCTTTCCCAACTTTGCGAGGGGGTCATAATCAAAGCCATTCTGGTCAGGGATTTCTTTGCCCTGCATGGCGAGCACCCAGCTCCCGACAAGACCCTTCATGCCCAGGGCGTCGCAGGCTATGTGCAGCCAGTGCAGAGTAACCAGAGTAGCATCCTTGAAAGACACGACGTGCAGGCCGAGCAGTGGGCGGTCGGTGTAGAGGTAGTCGTCAATGCAAGTTGGGCAGCCTGGTCCGCACGCCAGGTCGATGCATTCATCCGGGTCGCCCACGACGGCAGGACGGGTAGATGGCTTCGGGAGGCGCGACGCCACAGAGTGATGATCCTTGGCCACGTCCCGATGGTCGACATGGCTGAAACCAATGGCCGGGCGGTCTGCGCTGAACTCGGCTGGGACATGGTACTCCAGCCCCCCTTTATCCTGTGCGGTTACGCATGTCAGACCAGATTGCATTGCATGATCGCGTCGGGGGAGGGCAGTCTTACATTCTTCCTCAACCTTCCACCAAGCTTCTTCCAAGTCTTTTGTGAAACCAAGGTCTCAAGACTGCTTCGAAGTTTCTCCGGGTCAAGCACATCGTCAAAGACCTTTAGGTTGTACAGAGCAATCCTCCTGTATAATGGGCTGTCATCCCAAAAGTGCAACGGGATGGTCCGGTCGGTTGCCACGCGAGGAGGCGCTGCTGGGCTCCGAAAGAAATTCATCGGTTCGGGTCGGTTTCCGGGCGGCTTCGACTAGCAAGGGCGTTTAATGGTGAGGCAGGTCGGGTAAGACAAGTCGTGCAGATACGCAAGAAGGTTCAATATTCGGTGCGCAGTACATCGGGGATGCTCGAGGAAAGTATGTAAAATACATCTCTGTGCATTCCACTTCAGCCATAGGATCATGGTACCAAGCATCCCAGTATTAATAGAACCATTTCTATTTGGCACGCCGAAACCCGGTACGTGTTGGTCGTAACCGAAGGCAATACGACGACATTCTCAGTAATTGGTTAATTGCACACGGGCCTGGGTAACGGTTGCCGTTGCATTAGCGGTGACGCTAGAACGGGCAGTTTCGGTACTTGCTGCAACCTGAATTCGATATTGTCATGGATTCTGCTGTTAGTCTTGGGCCATGGTTCACTAGTTTAGGGAGGAGCCTTGCTTCCCTCATCTGATTTTCCAGACGGATTTGATGCACTTCCAGGCAATTAAACCGGAGAGGGGTTCTTCCAAGTGTCTTGATATGCAGGAAATACCAGAAATGGCAGGACTCCCTACAAACATGTACATGGTTGTATACGATTTTGCAAGGGGGTTTGGATGTACATGTGTTGGTGAGACTGTTGTCAGTAAAAAGTTGAGTTTTCATTATTAATGCAATCTCTCGAGGGGAAGAGGTGGTTCCTGGGGTTGTCGTGCCGTCTGCTTGGTAGTTGTTGCCGCAAGAGGAGATGGTTTAGAGGCATCTGGCTCGAGGTTCCGCAATGCACCATTCTCGCATGAATTTTCAGCCATTTTTTCTCCCTTTTCTTTTTCCTCTTTTCAACTTATTCTCCGCTGGTGCTATTACGAAATTCTTCACAACGTTGTGGCCACATTGTCTCGTTTCGGATAACTGGCTGGGGTAATTGGCAACCAACAACCAACAACCAACAAGACCGGAATTGGCCGGTCCAAGCGACTTCCTTCATTGCCATGCAACGCAACGAGACTTGGCGAAGTGGACTCAAGACACTCGCCACAGGCCCAAAAGGGCCACAGGCAACGACAAAAATACCGGTCCGATCTGCACCCAGGTTAATGCGGAAATAAGTCGCCCTAACTCGTTCGATGCTCCGTCGAAGTGCCCTGTCGGAGGCTATAGCAAGAGCTGGGATTCCGGGGAACCGGGGTCAGGTCGACCGGGGCTGTTAATCGCACCAACAGGAACCGTGCGAGTTTCTAGAACCCCTGCGTTAGCCACAGCTCCAGCCACGTCCTGTGCAAGCACTCGCTCGCGTCGCATGCTGGCAGCATTTTTCGTTTACTGGGTCATGGAAATGCTCCTTCACGTCGACGGTACATGTGGATCCGGGGTAATACCAGTCGGGATAATGCCCTGATTTATAACGTAACAGTGTTAGAGACCAGTCAGGAGGTTCGGACATTCCCAAAACTGTTGGCGGTGCAACATGGCTGGTCAAAGAAGCCAGGTGCTGTGGCCTGCGTGGTCCCATTCGCTCCTCATCCGCAATCCCCCGCGTCGCTTGTCTGGGGAACCCGTTCGTTTAGCAGCAGAATATTCGCACAATTCAATTCAAGTCCCTTTCATCTCACGCTCCAACCTCAATGCCATGGCTGAACCCTCTCTCAAGCTCCAGCAAGTCCTCGTTGCTGTGAGGATGGTATCTGCTGCGAACCTCACTGGTGAAGAGATATCCAAAATTGCATACGCCCAGTCGCCGATTAAATCTGCGGGCCTTGGTCTCGCAATTGAGGTGCTGATTTATTTCTTTACCGTCGTGTGTGGAATCATTATCGGCCTCAGAATATGGGTGAGAACGTGGCGAATTGAGTCCAAGCAGAGTTGGAGAATCAACGATTATTTGGCTGTGATTGGGTTTGTGAGCCTTCCTTCCATCCCGCTCCCCAAGTCCGCATTTGTTTTTATCCATCAACCAACCAACTCACAAAGTGCCTTGTCTTCTGCAGGTCCCCTTTATTCCCGCCAGCGTGTTTGGCGTGCTCTCGGTCCACTATGGCATCGGCGCAAACGATGCGTACCTCGCAAAGTTCCCCGAAAAGGATTTCCTCCAAGTACGCGGCATGGAGTACCTAATGTTTTACGAAATCACCTACTATGCCGCCTCGACCCTCACCAAGTTTTCCATCGCGTGTATGATACTGCAAATATGCGTGACAAAAAAGTACGTGCGCATCATGTATGTGCTCATGGTAGTCATGGCCCTTACGCCGTGCGCCTGCATGATTTGGCTTTTTATCAACTGCCAACCATTTGCGGCGTATTGGAATCCAAAACTGTAGGTCCTGTCGCCGTCCATTTGACAGCTCATGACTGAATCTCACTAGGGGTCATTGCAAATCGGCGGATGGGTTTCTGGTCATCAGCTACATCGGAACCTCAGTCCAGATTGCATCGGATTGGTGTTGCGCCATCACGCCCTTCTTTATTGTGCGATCATTGCAGATGCCAAGACGAAACAAAATCTCCGTGGTGGGCGTACTTGGCCTGGGAGTTATTGCCAGTGTTGCCGCCTTGATGCGCATCATCAGCTACAAGTACATTGACGTTGTCGCGTACCCAAAGGATCATATGGGTAAGCTGCACAGCTGAATTCCTGTTCTGTATTACAATTCTAATCATCCTCGCCACTTAGTTTCGGAAGGTAGATTACTTTTTTGGTCACTACTGGAGTCTAGTTTCGCGATTATAGCGTGCTCGCTCCCGTCACTGAAACTCTTCGTAAAGTGTCTAAGTCGATCAATAAGCAGATCAACGGGCATCACTCCAGGATCAGTAAGTGAAGTCGGAAATAATTTAATCGCACTCGATTTCATGGGATGCAATTGCTAACCACAGTTATTGGCAGAGACGAAACTACCACAACGACACTCCACTACCCTCTCTTACACCGCACGGGCAGACACGAACTACAATCTCGGGCAAGGCAAAATGGGATCGATTACATGACGACGACGCAAGCGGCCGGCATATTATCCAAGAAACTACGATACATATAGACACGAGCAGCAACATATCCGATCCCAATCTTTCCGCCACTAGGACCGTTGGGATGGTATAGCCCTAGGGGATAAACAATGAGCAGGAAAAGGGCGCGAGTGCATCAATTACAGTGTAATACTTTTTTCAGAAAACATCAGTACATATTGCATTGATCGATATATGCGGTTTGATCCACGGGGCGCTGCCAGCATAACATATCATTATGAATAAACCTTTGGTAAACCCAACGAAACCATGATCGGATTGTCTGTTGTAGAGTTAAAAGTATTCCGCATATATCTCACTATTTGCAGACCGATTGATCAAGATGGTGAATAATCTCTCATATACTATTTATTCTCCTGTCACCAAGGGTTACATATTGGATATTGAAATTCCCATACCCGCTGCTTTCCCATTTCAATCAAGTCTACGAGGTCTCTGTTGAGCCATACTTTGCTTCTTAATGTATCCCGTGAAGTGAAGCTTGACAATATTCATGGTCTTTTATATCCCAGAATAGTCCTTGGTAGTATGTTAACTTTGATGCCATCTTGTCAAAGTGCCTCGTCACCTTCTGACCTATGAAAAACCTTGATTGTCGCTCAAGACCGTTGGCACCCGCCAAATAAAGGGTCAAGGGAGTATGCATGTCGGATATAATTGAGCGTCACAAATATTCATCGCACGGAAAACCTGTTGCTAATCTTTCGATTGAAGTTTCGAGAGCTTGCTGATTGGGGGGTGCAATTATTGATGCATGGCCATTTTGGCCATCCAGATTCCTCTCCAGGAAGCCCAGCTGCGCAACAGTCAATTATGGGCAAATGGTAAGTATATTGTTAAAGATACCACCCAGGGTAACCATGGCATTGTTGTTCAGTATACCTAATAATTGAATGTCCTGGCGGTGTCCAAGACTGCCAACTCTCAAAGCGAATGCGACGCCCCGGTTCCTGATTACACCAAGGTGCATGCGAATGGAGTTCCAGGTACTAAGCTCTTCTTATTTTATACAACAGTAATCTCAGGTTCGCTTCAATCAATTTGTTGCAGTGCGACTTAAGCCACTGTGTTGCAAGAAGCAGCGAGTGTATTTCGTAGTCATGAGTCACAACCACTGTATGCTCCATACTACACTCTACCAGGTGTCCGCGGTTCATCTCCAAGGCTCAATAGACTACAGAGGTTTTCGAATCTACAGATTTGTCACACTAGCCTATTGGATTCCTTCTCCTTGCGCTAGGTTTCTCTAGATGGAGCTTGCAAGCTTTATATACCTCGTATCCACTTCCACGGACATCGAATTCCGGTACTACAGTGGTTGATCACAACCACACATCTTCCGTAGTATAGTGGTCAGTATGCAAGCTTGTCACGCTTGAGACCCGGGTTCAATTCCCGGCGGGAGAGTCGCCACCTGTGTAAACAACACGGGGTTTCTTTTTTGTGGCCTGGATGAGCGTTTTGCTTAATTGGTGTTTTTTTCACATTTGAGTGATGTGAATTTCGGATGTTAACTCTATGTATTTAGCTTTAAACACCACGACTTTTCAACGTCCAGTTTTTTGTAAAAGAACGACAACAACAAAAAACACATGTATTAAACAGGACTTTATTTTGATTACCACCACAATGGTACACTCAATTATTCCACTGATGCCTACACAAAGTATGACTGGGGAAGAAAATTCTGACTGCAACTACCCTAGAGTTACCGACAAGTCCGACGGACCCTATATATAAAGCCCGAAGGAAAAAAACAAAATAAAGGGTCTCGTAAAATTTGGGATAGGTATCCTGGTCATGTAGCATGTGCAAGTCTTACCTTCTCGTCCAAGACTAGCATCCTTTTCGTTGCGGGTTCGCAACAGGGAGCTTGAACTTTCGTCTATGCTTTCCAACCGAACCTAAGGGTTTGCGCCGTGAAAGGCAGAATCTCGAACTATAGCCCACAGCTGTTGCGGGAGCAATTTGACACGGACTGTGGCACAGCAGCGCCGCAGTTGTGGACGGCGCAGGTGAACCCACAGTGATTCGGCCCGCCGGGATGAGGCCAAGCGATTGACTGTGTGGGGGGAGGGTTACATGATTTGACCATGATTTCATCATCGTGTATCGTGTACCCGTGATCATCGACGCTAGAATCGGGCACCCCAATGGGGCCAAGATGTGCAACGCATAACCAGCCAAAATATATTTATAGCTGTATTAGTCTGAGGGATAAACAATGGCTATTTCGCAAAAATTCCTCTTTTTCGCTTCTTTTCCAGCCTACCCCTCTTGTTTGTGTCTTCGGGTCTCTTGTCCCGCCGGCGACCGTGCATTCTCTCGCCATCCGGCCGCGACCCAAGGCTCGTTTACGTACAAGCCGGGATACAAGGTCGAGATGTTGCATGCCCATTTTCCCCACACCGGCGTCCTCGGCAAGCACCAAAAGGCGGGCTGATGGGTAGTAGAGTAGTTTTTTATTCGTCAAAATAGAAGAAAAAAAATGACAGCTGCATGCTTCCCCCGTCTGGTGCCAGGAGTCACATATCATGGTTGAAACCGAGGCTCATGCATCCGTATCTGCAAAAAGTTCCTCGGTCAGCAACCCACCGCTGCAGTCGTACGGCGTGGTCGGAGCCACTGCCGAGAAAGAAAGTCGGTTGATGGCATGCTAGGGACTAGGTTCCGGCCGGGGATTTTCGAGGCTGAATTGATCTGTGCTGTGACACCCGCACCGCCTTGCTCTTGATCGCCTCCCGCCCCCAGGCACCGTCCTGACAGCCACGTGGTGGCCTGTCGTGTTATAGCCTCTGGAGTCTTAACGCAAGCTGGGTTAAAAGACATGTCCGACTGACTTGCCTGCTTGCGTGCTGCTTCATCGACGCTTCTTTGCTCATTGCCCACCTCAAGGACCTGAAGCCGAAGGGATGATGCCAATGGCCTGTTTGCCCCCGTTACTTCGCCTCCTCCTCGTCGCTCTCCTGGCTTCGGCGGCGAGCGCGGAGAAGACTTGCTCGTCCTTTAGCGTCAACGGCTCCTACCCAACGACATTTTCCTTTTACAGATTCTACGACTTCCGCAGCCTTTCCACCGCCAAGACGTCGCCTTCGACGGGGAGCTGGGAGAGCAACGGCAGCGATGCCACCAGCCTGCAGCTGAGCAAGTCGGTCAACGACTCCTCGTGGGAAGATGATTGGACTGTTCGGGTGCAGTACAGGGGGGCAGCCAACGAGAATATGACTGCGCTTCACTACATCCAGCAGAATGTCTTTATAGGTTAGTCCGGCAGTTCCGCCATGTGGCTCCCCTCGCACACTGACTGGTGGACTTTTTTTTCTTGCTTTCTAGGCAGCCAAGACAATAGCGCCCATTTGACGCTCAACACGAGCAGGCTTCGCAACGAGACGCAGCGGGGAGGCGAGATGTACTTCAGCCAGGCCGACGTGCATGCCGTCTCGCTGAGGGTGTCGGCCCGGATACGCGGAGACGCGGGAGCCGTCGCCGGCTTCTTCACCTACTACAACGACACGCAGGAGTCCGACATTGAGGTGCGGACGCGGGACGGCGACGGGAGGGTGCACTTTTCCAACCAGCCCACGACGGACGGCAGCGACGAGGCGATCCGCGGGGCCACGTACAATGCGTCGCTGCGGCGCTCCAGCGCGGACTGGACCGTCTACCGGCTCGACTGGCTGGCCGACCACGGCGTGACGGTGTGGTACACGGACGGCGAGGCGCGGCAGCAGACGCGCACAAACGTGCCCAGGCTGCCGAGCACCGTCTTCATCGACATGTGGAGCAACGGCGGCAGCTGGTCGGGCGACATGGTGGTGGGCGGCCAAGCCACGCTCGAGATCCGCTGGATCGAGATGGCCTTCAACGCCTCCGCCGACGCTGACGGCGTGCCTGAGAAGGGTGGCGTCGTTTGCACGATTGACGAGGAGCTGGGCAAGCCCGTCGAGGCTAGCGCGGCCGCCAACAGCCCAATACTAAAATCTGTCGTTGGAGCGGTGGTGTGGGCGGCAGCGTGGACATGGGTGTATATTTAGGGTTAGTTTGGAGATGCTGGTGGTGGTGGTGTCGTCAGGGGAATGTGAATAAGACAGAAAACGGCCAAAGTTCTTTTTTTCTTCTTCGTCTTTTCTTTTTTCTCGTATAACTTAGTTATTTTCCTCTTTCTCAGCAGCTGCCAGTGGATCATCTCTCGTATTCATTGGTCGCTTCCGTTGGCACCACCGAGTCGGTAGCGCAGCTGCATGCGAGCTGCATGAGTTGGTCTGCCTGAAGCAGGCATATGCAACGGTTCAAGCTGACAGGCGACAGAGTGGTTTGGCCATGCACAGACCTGTCAGCTACCACAACGCCATTATTCCCGTAGGAAATCTACCTTAAATTATGCTTTCGGGCACATCCCTTGCCCTGGCACAGGCCTCCCCCGGGCGACATCTGCTCACTGCCAGGGGTCAAGGTTGAAGGAAGAACAAGCATCTATTCAATAGTCTTGTTTATTCTGTTGGGCTGCCTACATCTCCAGATCTTGGTTGCAACGTTGCTCGGACATGGTCCATTTTAGAACAGAATTGGAAAGAGAAACGAAAAAAAAAACAAGTCATATTAGGATTAACGCAAAGAGAAACGCCAAGGAGGAAACAAAACAACAGCCCACACCCCTCCCGTCAACCGCTGCCCCGGGAATCGCCTCACTGCAGGGCCCCGCTGGCGCGCAGGAAGTTGCACAGGTCGCGACAGCTGTCCAGCAGCGTCTTCTGGGGCTTCCAGCCGAGCTCGTCGATGGCGCGGCGCGGGTCGGCCACGCAGACGCCGACGTCGCCCTCGCGTCGTGCCACCTCGACCGTGGTAATCTCGACGCCCGAGGCTGACTGCATGGCGGCGACCAGCTCCTTGACGGAGTGGCCCGTGCCCGTGCCCAGGTTGAAGGTTTGGAACCCCTGCGCGGGCTTGGGCTTGGGCTTGGCAGAGAGGGCCGCGAGATGACCTCGCGCGAGGTCAGACACATGGATGAAGTCGCGGACTGCCGTGCCATCCGGCGTGTCCCAGTCGGCGCCGAAGACGCTGAGGGCGCCCAGCTCGCCCGTCACCACCTTGAGCACCACGGGCATCAGGTTGGTGGGCGCGGCGCGCGGGTCCTCGCCGATGAGGCCGGACTCGTCGCAGCCCACGGGGTTGAAGTACCTGAGGGCCACGATGTCCCAGTCGGCGTCGGCCGCGGCCAGGTCCGCCAGGATGGCCTCGCACATCCACTTGCTCCGCCCGTACGGGTTGGTCAGCCCCGTGCAGCCGGCCTGCGTCGTGCGAGCCTGGCCGCTGGCGTCGCGCCACTCGGTCCTGGCGTGCGTGCAGAACTCCTCGGGCAGCCGGCCCCCGTCGTCGGCGAGGGACCCGTACACGGTGGCCGACGACGAGAAGACGAGCTTCTTGATGCTGAAGGCCGACAGCGTGCTGCAGAAGCCCACCAGCCCCCCCACGTTGTTGCTGTAGTACTTGAGCGGGTTCTGGATGCTCTCCGAGACCGACTTGTACGCCGCAAAGTGGATGACTCCCTTGATCATCGATCGGGATTGGCCCGCCGCGCCGGTGGACGCGCTTGCGCAATATGTTTGCAAGATGTCATGCATCTTGGCGTCATCCCTGAAATCAGCCTCAAAGAAATGGAGCTCCGGCCGCCGCGTGCCGCACCTCGTGGCGTGGGCGTCGGCCATGTTGTGCAAGGCATCGAGCACGCTGGTAAAGGCGTTGCTCAGGTTGTCAACGATGATGACGTTCTGCCCGCTCTTGAGGAGCTCCCACGTCGTGTGGCTGCCAATGTAGCCTAGGCCGCCCACAACAAGCACATACTCGTTTGGGTTGCTGGGCTCTTCGCCGGCGGGAGGGGTAGGGGGCGCGCTGAAGAGGACATCGCGATCGGTTCCCGGAGTGCTGGGAAGCGAGTTGAGGTTGAAAAGGGACTGGGACTCAGAGCTCAGGGGAGACTCGACGTCGCTAATAAAGCCATCTATTCCATGAGTGGAAGAGGCGGAGGAGGAAGAGTTGGGGTGGTCCATGATGAATTTGACGCTCCCGAGGAGAGAAAATCTAGAGATTGAGTGGAAACATGGATGCTTGTGCTGCTAGGACAAGGTTTGTGGTTATATATACTCCAAACTTGGCCGAAGGTTTGCTCACAACTTCCTCGTCTGTAAGGCTTTTTGGCATGGCACCATGACAGCGGCAGCGGCAGCGGCCCCCTGCCCGGGCCTCAAGCCGCATCAATAATGCTCAACGCGGTCAATAGAACCGAGAGGCATGCTAGCCGACTGCTACCAGAGGGCCGGGACTAGGCTGAAATGGCCTGCCCATGGATGCCCATGGACGCCCGTGATGGTCATCACAACGCTTAGTGGAGCACCAAACCGCCTCAGCTACTCGATTTGGCATCCCTGTGGTTGCATGGCCTAATGCAGGTCTCAGGGCAGGGCCCGATGACTGGGGTTATTTAAAAACTGTGCCTCAGCTCTAAAATTCTGCCGAAAGGCACGGCGGAGAAAACGTGTAGATTGGATTTGGTCAAACTACCTATCACATTCGCCGCAGGGGACAGGGGTGAGGGAAGAGATTGGGGTTGTCTCCGGCTGCCCTTTTCAGATGGTCCGTATGAAAAGCGTATTTGAAATTTTGCTCGTCATGGCCCTGTTGACAGCCTCGTGAGATCTCTTTTGAGTAACAACCATGTGGAGAAGCCCACAGCGGGAGACAAACAGGGTGCGGCTTCTCGGGAGCTGGGGGACCGCTGCCTTGTTCGGTTGCATCATGACCCGACTGTGACCAATTTCTTGGGACATCCGAGATGGCCGTGATGGAGCAGAATCTGAGTGGACTGTAGTGGGACGAGCAAGAATGAAAGATGGAAAAGAGAGCGAGGAAGAAAAAACACTCATAAGTTGTTCATCCCCAAAAATGCTCGCTAGCTGGTAAGAGCTGAGTTGAATACGATCCGAGACTTTTCTTTCGCCCATCCAGACCCATCTTGGTCAGCGCAGCTAAGGATTCTATTCCTGCCAGCGTACCTGATCTGCACGTTTCCTCGTTTTCCATAACGGCCCCTCCCTGTCTTACCCAAGAGGCCCATCATCTAAGCGGGTCCTCGTTTAGCAAACCTCCGCCTCGAGTTGTCCAACCAGCTTCTGTAGAGAGAAGCTTGGAAGAAACCACACGAAAGCAGAGGAGCAGAAAACCCAAGCAAGGTAAGAAAATTCAGACTCGATCTCCACGCCCTAATGCTCGGATCTTGCGGTGTAAGCAACAAGAGTCATGGATCTTCCATGTAATTGCGCCATAGTCCTAGAGACTCTGAGTTGACTAACACTGTTGACAATAGTGCGCGGAAGCGGGTGTCGTGTAAGTTGCTTGATTGTTTCTATTCTCGGTGCGCGTGAAATAAAGCAGTCAGATGAAGGCTTATAAGGCTACTTTGAAAATCGCAAATCCCTTCATCAGTGTCTCTCCATCATTCCGCCTTGGACTAATTGTCTGGTCTATCTTAGAGTTGATTTATAAATTCTTCTTCTGCCGTTACCTTTCCCCTCAAGAGTTGACTTGCAGTCTTGTCCTTCCTTCGTTTGGGTAGACAGCTTTTCCGTCTTTCGTTTCAAAAGTTCCGGTTTACCCCTTACTTCGTCAAGGTACACACACCTCCTCCCGGACTTCTTGTGTCTTGGCCAACTAACATCTTTATAGATGACGGCAAATGATTTTCACGTTGCCAGGAATGGCGTCTTAATTGAGGGAATCAATGTCCCCGAAAACGCCAGGCTTGACCCAACTGTTCCTCCGGAGAACTCCCAGGACCCTTTTGCAACTCCTCCAGGCAGCCCACGAGACCCTTTTGCAACTCCTCCAGATAGCCCTACAATCACACCCGTAACACAGCCTGCGAATGCCATCTCCTCGGACAGAACGTCCAGAAAGGTGGGTATCTACGGCATCTCACCTCTATCTTCACCCTTGGGGTCCCGTGTTTCGTTGGCTGGAACACAAAATGAAGGCCTCGTAAATCACAGCAGCCAGATGCTTACTGGAGCTCCCGGAGAAAAGTCAAACAAGTACGAGCAGTCATTATGGTCGCGAGCCTTGGCAAGCATAAACCACCAAATCTCCCCAAAGGCTGTTTGGGAATTGATCAACCCGGTCGAGTACTTCTGGCCCATGACTCTTAAAAAGTATTTTGTTCTCTTTCTTGTGGGGGCGGCCATCGTTGGCATCATGATCTCAAATGAGTACACTCACTGGATCCAGAGGTCCATGGACATCACCCGGTCTTACATGCTGCCGGTCCTAATCATAGTCATTGGTTTAGAACCAGCCATGTTTATTTTGATTCTGCTAGTGGCCAAGATGCCGTCCTTTGAAGAGGACGTCAACGTGAGAGAAAAAGTCTCGGAGAAGAACCGTGCCGATATTGAGGCCCAGGCGACATGCACGGGTGAATACGACACAGCGTTTGTTATTCCCTGCCACAACTCGGATCATGAGGCTCTTCAAAAGGTGTTTGAGGCAGCATATCCTTATTTCCGCCCACGAGACATCTTTGTCGTTGACAATGGTCGCACTCGTTATCCCAATGACCTTTCCTTCCGGGACTGGGTCAAGTCCCAGCACCCTGAAATCAATTACATGTGGTCCCCCATTGGATCAAAGAATGCTGCGCAGATGGTTGGTGCCATGGCCGCCAAGAACTACAGGTATATCCTAACCACCGACGACGATGTCTCTCTTCCATCCAACTATCGCCATCCAACTCACCTCATAAACGATGTTGTCAAAGCTGTCGCATTTCCTCTTAAAGGCACTGATGCGGATGGAAACGTCACCCACTTCTTGGTCTCTTGGCAGGACTGCGAATACCGCCTGGCCGGCTTGACAAAGCTTGCCGAGTCCCAGCTCTGCGGCGTCTGCTTTCCTCACGGCGCAGGATGGTTCGTCGAGCGCGACACCCTGATCGAGCTTCTCGCGTCCTATCACCCCATTGACTTTATTGCCGAAGACGTCAACTCCGGCTTCTCTCTTATGCGCATGAAGAAGCGAATCGCCTTTGATGCGCGCGTCGTGCTCGCAACTGAAGTCCCAATTGGTCTTCTCGGGCCTGGTCTGAACTGGTTCAAGCAGCGCGTCAAGTCCTGGGAGATGGGTCGTCACGGTCTCGCCGTCAAGTTTATCCAGCGCTTCTTTGCCATGAATGGCCAAACAACCATTGTGGGTATCCTTGCTCAAAAGTTCATCATGTTCTACTCCGTCGCCAGCATCATCATTGACTGGATCCGAATTCCTTGCCTCGTCGCGTTGGGCGGCCACGCTGGTTACTGGCCCTTCTTCGGCGGCCTCTCTGCTGCAGCTATCCTGCCGCCATTGCTCTACAACTACTGCACCTGCTGTAAGCGACCAGACATGCGCGTCCGGTTCTGGGCCGCAATGGCCTATCCGGTGTATAAGCTGCTCTACGCCCTGGTCTCTATTATTGGCGGTATCCGCTGCGTGCTGTTCTACATCGGCGGCCATGTCAAGGCAAAGCCAATCTACCAGATGGTAAAGGATGGTGACGAGGCGTGCTTTTGGCTGGACCCCAGGTTCGATACAAATCCCGCCTGGTTAGCCGACGAGAAGGAACAAATCATGTTGAATGCATCAGAGACCACGACAGCGATCGCATCCGCCACATCCTCTGTTCAAGTCCTTCACGCATAGCTATGAACTACGAGATTGTGTCCATTTAATGACTTGTTCTATGTTGGCTTAAAAATAATTTGAGAATAGAGAATTGTGCCGTTCCAGAGAATAGAAGTTAGAACATGCTTGATGTTGAGAATTAGATGTTAATTTTAACAAGGTTAATGGGTTTATCGCATGATCAACCAGATCTAATCGTCCTTCTTCTGCATGAAATAGGAAGGTGAATCAAGTCGGAGTTTAGGCTGCATCGGCTTGTGTCTCAGACCCCTGGCGATTGCCTAAAGGGTCATCAAATAAGAGCCTCAAGGCTTATCATGCTAACGCGTCTTGGCTACATTTGTCAAACTCGGCAGCGTTACAATGGGCCCTGAACCGGTTCAAAACTAACCCCGCTTCATCTGATGACCGGTTCATGCAATGTCAGAGAACAACGCCAAGCAGCATCAGCTCAACGAATCATCTCAAATAGAATGGATTTCTTTTTCGCAAAGCTTGATCAACTCATCAATTCCCAGGATGGACTTCACTCGAGTTCGGCGACCTTTTTGGCGGAACAAGGCACCCCATCCACCTCAGTCGCTGTCCTAGATGGCGGGGATATTTCATCGCACTGCTTTTCCACGGTTGGCGACAACCCAGAGACTCTGTTCCAGGCATGCAGCATTTCAAAGCCAGTAACCGGACTGGCAGCGATGAAGCTTATTGATCAAGGAAAGTTTCGGCTGGAGGATCGTCTTCTAGATTTGCTTCCGGAGGATGTCATGCAGATCATGACAGACGGGGCATCTCCGCAACGACGTCGCATGACCGAGAACATTACCGTTAAGCAGCTTCTCAGCCATTCTTCCGGGCTCTCCACGGTCGATTTCCCAGGTTACTCTACTGTTGATGGTTCACGGGTTCCTGGCCCTCGCGAAATTCTTGCGGGAAAATACCCCACCAATACTCCAAAGGTGCAGCTGGAAGGCATCCCAGGCCACGCCTATTCTTATTCCGGAGGAGGAACCATTGTGCTGCAAATTATCTTGGAGAGCATTACAGGGAAGGATTTAGCATCATTGATGCAGGAAACCGTTCTTGGCCCTCTAAAAATGACGAGATCCTCGTACCGTCCGCTGCCACCAGACGAAACTAATGCCGCAGAGGCTTACTACACGGGATACACAAAGTGCGAGGATGCACGGCGAGCCTTTCCAGAGCAAGCAGCAGCAGGCCTTTGGACAACGCCAACCGACTTGCTAAGGGTAGTGCGCGCCGTCCAAGAGTCTCTGGAGGATGCCGAAAACAAGGGCTTCCTTCGACAAGCCACAGCCCAACAAATGGTGACGGAAATCGACAGTTACATGGGATTGGGTTGGTTCGTTTCCCGCGATCCTGGAACTGCATTCATGCACGGCGGAAGCAACGACCCGGGATGGAGATGCTACGTGGTTGGGTATGCAGAGCTGTGCGGATTGCGGAGAGGCGACATTCCCAAGAACTGCGGCGTTGCCGTCATGACAAACTCACTGAGGGGAACCGCCACGCTATGGAAGATTATGTATGCTGTGGCATACTTGAAGAACTGGCTGGACATCCCGAGACCAATTAGCTACACAGCTATGCTACCTCTGGCCGTCCCAGGCATCAGGCTAAATGAGCGATGGAGGGAATTTATCGGTGTCTGGTCCACTGGCAAATCACAGCTGTCTGTAGAGACGGATAACAAGGGCGGTCCCGTGGTTCGCTTTGAAGATACTGAGGCCATCAAGCTACTGCCAGCGGCGATACCAAAGGTCGGGTATCGCGGTGAAACCAGAGTTGAAGCCATTTCGGCACTCATGGAAGGGTTTTTCATGATGCTCCGCTTCAGTGGATCAAGATCCAACAAGAAACTCGAGCTACTCAACGGTGGGAATGGGAGCATCACACAGCTTGTTCGACAGTAATCTCCATAGTTAGAAGGCCATTCCCTGCGAGAATGGGTTGTATCTTAAATCACACTTAATCACACTCCGAAACTTTACTCGACCGTTGATTCAAAATAGTCTTGTATCTTCTCAACCCGCGATCTAAAATCAGGGGATTTCAGCTAACCAAAAAGAAAAAGAAAAAGGAAATATTACAAGGTGGTATGTGTTGAGAAACACTGATTACAAAAGAAAAGAAAAGAAAAGAAAGGAAGGTTGTGAAGCCTTGTCGCCCTACTATGTCCACGAATGATGAAAAGGGGGGGGCTTTCTCTCAAGCCAAGACGGCCCTCTTGCCGACGCCAGGGGCGATTCCACCCACGAGGCCGGCAACCGTCTTCCCAACAGCACCGACGGTGCCTCCAATCAAGCAGGCAAGACCCCCGAGAAGACCTTGGCAGCCCTTGTCCTGGGCCGAGGCACCCGAGATGGAGGCAGCTCCAGCGGAGTTGTCGCCGCCAGACGCCGAGCCGGAGTCGGAGCCGGTGCTCGTGGACGAGTCATTGTCCGCTCCGAGAATCTTGCCCAGGAGGTTAAACAGGGGGCTCAAGTCGAGGCCGTTGGAAGCGGGGCCGATGCCAATGTTGCCGACTCCGGGAATGTTGAGGTCGATGCCCAGGCCCTTGGCTCCGAGCTGGGCGTGGGCGACGATGCCCTTCTCGTCGCCCACCTGGGCCGCGACATCCAGCAGCATGTCGGCGCTGCCAACGCGGGCCGTGGCCTTTAGCAGCTGGTTCTTGTCCACGCCGAGGTCCGCGATAATGCTCAGGAGGCTTTCAGCGCTACCGGCCTTCTCGGCAAGGGTCCGGAGGTTGGCCTGGCCGTCTCCCGTCGTGTCGATTGTTGGGTTGCTTGCCATTTCCAGCAGCTTGTCTGCTCCTCCAACCTCGGTGGCCAGCGCAAGAAGAGGCTCGTTGGTCTTGCCACCGCCAGGGACTTTGGCCACAATTTCCAAGAGCTTCTGAGCACCTCCCACTTCGTTGGCAAGGCCGCTCAGGTCGACACGGCTGGTTGGGCCTGTGTCGACAGTGGGGATTGCATCAGAGCCAGAGCCAGAGCCTGAACCATTGCCATCACCGTTTGATCCGTTGCCATTTAGGCCGTTGCCGCCCAATCCATCGCCGCTGCCATCGCCGCTGCCATCGTTGTTGTTCTTGCTGCTGCTGATGCTCAGACCGAGCCCAACCGCCTCATTTCCGGCAGCACCACCCGTAGACACTTTGGCGTCAAGCAAAGAATCGTTGTCATTCTTGTTACCATCTCCAGAGCCGTTAGCTCCCGCGTTTTCATTTCCATTGTTGCTGTTTCCATCGCCGCCATTTCCGCTGCCGGTATCATCACCATTGGCACCGCTATTGTCGGCTCCGTTGTTGACCACGCTGCCACCAACGCTGACTAATTTACCTCCCTTCGACCCAGACACAGGAGCTTCGAATTTAAGCAGCGTCCCGTCTCCGTTTTCGTTGGATGAACCAGCTCCCGAGCCGTTTCCGTTGGTGTCTTTGTCATCGCCACCAATCATGTTTTCGTTGCCGTTGCCGTCAGCACCATTGACACCATCACCATTCTTTCCTGCAACATTTCCGTTCTCGCCGGCACCAGAGCCATCAGCCCCGTATCCATCATCACTAGGACCATCGATGTCCAAAGAAAGGCCAAGCGCATTGTTGGGTTTATCAAGAGTCTCAACATGGAGAAAAGACTTGCGTCCGGTTTGTTCTCCACTGTTGGCGCTGCCGTCTCCTTCGTTGGCTCCGTCGCTCTCATTATCGAACCCGTTGCTACCATTATTTTCTCCGCTTCCGGGGTTATTGCCATTTTCGGCATCACCAACGGTTGGGTCGAGAGCTTTCAGCTCGGTTTCCTTTGCATCTCCTGCACCGCCATTGTTGGTTCCGTTGTTGACATTGGTAATAGCTCCATTTCTGCCATCATTGCCATTGTTGTCGGCATCTTTTGCATTGCCATCACCATCTTTTCCGACATCATTGTTTCCGTTGTTGGTCATTCCAGTGGCACCTTCATTGGCGCTGCCGCCGTTTCCAGCATCATCGCTGCCATCATTGGTTCCGTTTCCACCATCAACGCTATTGCCGCCATCCATATCTGCCGTAACACCCGCCGCTGAGTTCACATCGTCACCTGTGGAAGACGCGCCCGAGTCTATAGCAGCCTGGACCTTCTTGGGGCTAACCTTGGCATTGAGAGCAACGAAAGGCCTAGCAGTAGGGTCGGTGGTGTGACCGTCGCCATCCGTTCCATTGGTGGACCCTTTGTTTCCACCAGAGTTGCCCAAGTTGGAAACACCAACAGCGGTCTCGGTCTTGTTATCCTTGGGGGCCTGGAATGGATTGATGGTGGGCACAACAGAAGCGGAATTCTCTTCTCCAAATTTAGGGAATTTCGGAACGCCAGAGGGGGCCTTCATGTAGAAGGGGGCATCATTGTTGTTGCGGGCGTCGCCGCCAGGAGTGTTGTCAAACAAGGTGAGCCCGATCGGGTTGACGATGGCCATGAGGCAATCTGCTCCATTTTCGAGGTAGCAGATGATGCGGATAGGGATGTACTGCTCTTTGGAAGATTCGAACACGGTCAAATCTGCCGGGCTGTCTCGCTTGATCTTGGCTCCAGGGGCCACGTCAGATCTAATGTCGGCATTTTCTGAGCTAAAGTTGCCGATGGCCTTGTCACCGAGCCAAACATAAATGGCCGAGTTAACTCCAGGTGTGCTCAAGCCGTACAGACCCTGGACACAGCCGAAGAAGTATCCGCGGTAATTGAGAGTCCTTCGCAAAGTGGGAATACCTCCCAGCATGCTTTCTGCTTGGCTGATTTGCAAAGGGGTGGTGGCACCAACAATGGCAGGCTCGGGAACAGAGTCATCAGGAACCATGTAGTAGACGGCCAGCTCCAAGCCCTTGTTCTCTGTCGGATCAGTGCATTCGTCGCCATTGTTATCGCCATCAACAGATGTGGCATTTGGCGGGATCATAACACCTTCAATCTCCTGGGCAGGCTTCTCCACAACCCCAACACCCTCGGTTCCAGGGCGTCCATTGTTGTCGGCAACAGTACTTCCGTCTCCATTTGTTCCAGTGCCAGTGGTGTCGGTGGTGCCAGATCCAGAACCTCCAGCAGAATTATCATCATCTGCATTGCCATCTGTAGCCCCAGCGGCGCCAGAAGTAGGGGCTCCGGTATTACCAGCACCAGTATTGCCGTTTCCATTGCCGTTATTTCCAGCCTCAGTAGCACTCATAGTGCCAAAGTTGGGTTCTCCAGTACTGGCGTTGACGTTGTTGTTGGTTCCAGCTCCGGTAGCATCATTGTTACCGTTACTCTTGCCGTCGGTGACTCCAGCGGTACCAACGCCGGGGACTCCGGTGCTAGGGTTGCCATTGCCACTGCCGTTGATTTCAGCTCCGGTAGCACCATTGTTGTTGTTTCCGTTGCCATCGTTGACTCCAGCGATACCGACACCGGGGGCTCCAGTACTAGTGTTACCATTGCCATTGCCATCGCCGTTGCCGTTGCCGTTGATTCCAGCTCCAGTAGCACCATTCGTGCCGGAGTCAGGGCCGCCAGTGTTGCCATTTCCATTGCCACTGTTCTCAGCTCCAGTAGTGCCAGTGATGCCAGAGCCAGCACCTCCAGCCTTGGTATTTCCGCTGGAGTTGCCATCGCTTCCAACCCCAGTGTTACCGGTACCAGAACCAGGGCCTCCGCCGACATTCGGCACAGCTCCCACGGTGCCAGTGTTGCCGTTGCCGTTGCCGTTGCCGTTGCCGTTACCATTACCGTTGTTTCCAGTTACAGGTCCTCCGGGGCCAGAGCCTCCGGCACCGTTGTTTCCACCTCCATTGCTTCCAGCGCCAGTAGCGCCAGGGCGAGAGACCCCCGTACCAGAAGCACCAGCATTTCCGTTTCCAGCGGTGGTACCAGAGCCAGCGTTTCCGCCCTTTCCAGGACCATTGCCACCGTTGGCTCCAGAGTTGCCCCCGCTACCGGCTGCAGAGTCAAAGAGCTCTGGCTCTTCATCCGATCCCTCGACAATAAGGGGCTGTCCGTCTGGGGTAACAGGTGGCAGGGTAACCTGAGGACCGCCGGGGACAGCACCGGGAAGTGAAACGGTCGCAATCGAACCTTGATCTCCGTCGCCAATGACGACGAACGGGGTAGCTCCAGCCAGGGGCTCGCCGTTGGCACCAGTTGGGAAAACAGTGTGTGTGGGGGAACCGGGACCAGCTCCCGACAGCGTAATGGTGTTGAAGTGATCAGGCCCGCCGATGATGACAGTAGAGGGGCCTCCGAGGTACGAAGGGGGGACCGTGATGCGATCGGCATCGGGATCAGAGCCCAGATAGGACATGGTGATGGCATCATCTCCCCCGTAGCCGGGGAAGGGCTGGCCAGTCGGCTCGCAGATGTAGACGGTGCCCTTGCAGGCTTGGCAGTCGGGCTCGGCATGCTTGAGAGAGACGGTGGCCGTGGGCGCGCTGCCTTGAGTCGTGAGGGTTACATATTCGACGTCCGTGGGCTGGTAGCGGAACACGGTGCCGTGGCACGCATCGCACGCGGGGTGGATGGTGGAAGTGGCACCAACCTCGTCGCATGTCGGTACCTCGAGGGTCACCCACTGCTGCTCGTGAGGCTGATACGGCGCTTGGGGAGGCGACGTAGGCCTGGGCCCGTTGCCATAAGGCATAGTAGTGGCTGGATAAGCATCTTGGCCAGGATTTCCTGGCTTCCCGCTGTCATAGCCAGGAGGCCCGTAGCATGACGAAGACCCTTTGCCACCGGGGCTGCCACCAGTGTTTCCGCCTGGGCTGCTTGGGTTGCCGCCTTGGTTAACACCAGTGTTTCCGCCGGGATTGCCAGCCGGGTTGCCGCCTTGTTTAATGCCAAGATCACCACCACCACCGGTATTGCCACCAGAATAACTACCGCCTGGGCTGCCGCTCGAGCCCCCGCTGCTTCCATGGGGGTTAAACAGCTTGTTGATCCCGGCCTCGCCGCATTGCGTGGCGCAGGCACCAAAGTCCAAGTACGTCGTCGAGGCCACCGTGACCGTGATGGTGGTGGCCGCCGGATAGGCCAGCGCAGGCGTCGCCAGGAGGGAAGTCAAAGCGGCAGCCTTTGCCCAGGGGGTGCGGCCCCGCGAGGAACCGTGTCTGGCCATTCTATGTCGTGGCCAATATCAGCCTTGTTTTTGCTGACAAAACCCACTGTATCCGTTTTCCAAATGGGATATGAAGATCCCCTGTTGCTGTCGACAGGCGGTTGAATGGCTGGGGTAGGCGATGTCGAATAAGGAACCGTTAGAATGACATCGGCACCTCTGTTATATAGATATACATGGGAAACCTACGTCTAGCTGGTCCAGTGGGCAAAGACTATCTGTCATACCAGAAGCTCATTGAAGCCCATACCAAAGCCGATCATCATCGTGCATCGCAAACACGCACTGCCGAGCCCCATTCTCTCTGTTGATGTCTTGGTCCCTGCTATGCCATGCCACTGAGCCCCCCTCCCCTTCCTCCAAGGTGTACCGTGAGAGCCCGCACTGACGAGCCTTGAGACTGAGACACAAATGGAATTCCTCGCGGATACGGCGTGCGCCCCCGCCAAGAAGCAGCCCTTTCCCAACGGCCCGCCTGGACACGGGCCATGTTTCTGGACGTTTGGGGGGGGCTACTTCCGCAGAGCGTTGGGTGAGTTATGTATTCTTCATCTTGACACGCACTAACCCAAGGTGTAGCTACGTTAGGGTGGGTCTAGCTGGAGTCTCGGTAGAAATACCGTTTTTTAACTTTTTGCCCTCTATTCTCCTTGCCTGGGCCAATGGTAAAAACAAGGGTTTTGGACATTGATAAGCAGAAGCATCATGATCGACTAGGATCCACTCAAGTACAAGGAAATAAAGGCAAAGGGGAATTCCATTCTAGACATCACCGCGTATAGACAAAAGAAAATGAGCTCTGGTTGCGTTATTCTAGAACCATCACTCACAAGAAACATGCCACATGGTGGTCGCAACTTCTCGCATGTTTTCCCAAGCCTCCATATCTACTCAGCACCCCATGGCGGCCTCAGCAACCGGTTGTAGTCGTCTCGACGGTATCAAAATAGAAACTCTGTCTCTTGGTTGGACTCTCAGCCATACAAACGCAGGCTTCCGCATTGAAAGGGGCGAGTTTTGCCCCGGTGATGGCCCCCCTGGTCAATGCCCGTCCGAGTTTCCCATGGTCGCATCAGCATCGAGGCCTTGGTCCAAGCATTCCTCCAGTTTAGGCAAATGCTCAAATTCGTGGTGTTTTGTTTTTTTTCTAGCCACTCCATGTTGCGGGTGCCAAGTGCAGGCCAAGACGGGAGACGTTGGACGTGGGCGGTCGGTACGGCGGGGGGAGGCGGAGGCGGGACGTTTGCATCATGATGGGCAGAGACTGGAGATGCAACGGTTTCTTATATAATAACGACACGTCTTAATCAGTGGATTTGCTACAGGTCGGCGATCATCTCTGAATACTTCTATATTGGAGCGACGATTATTATACATCAGATATTAACAGTAAAAAATTATGTTGATCCCATCCCACCATGCATCGATGTTGAAAATCTTGTGCTGCTTGGGGTAATCCATTGGCCCCCATCTCCAACCAACCTGAGACACGAAGCTATCTCCTCCTCTTCCCCCGATCTCCATGGTGTCCCGAGACAGCGTCACTACTCTTCGGTCCTACTCGCTTTCGAAACATTGCGTCGTCTTGGCACCAACCGTTGCAGATTTGGCGGCATTCCCCGTCTCATCCCCCTCGCAAAGCCATTCATCATCCTTTCCAAATGCAGGAACAGCTGACTGGCATGATGCCAGCAGCTTTTTTGTTTGGGGACCAGCAGCTTCCATGGAGCATTCTCGGCCCAGTCCTTTCTAATGATCTGCACGGCATTTCCCACTCTCCGATGTTTATTTTGCATTGATGCAGGTCCTCCATGGTAGCCTTTCGGAATGTCATCTTCTTCCTCCCCGGTGTCCAACCGCCATGGTTCACATGCCCATCAGGTGCCGGATTGCCGAGTTCTCTAGGATCCAGGACTTGCCCAGCGGCGAGGCTCCCGGTGCCGACTGGATGCTCGCATCGTCAAACTTGCTCATGGAGAGCTTGGTCAGGAAATCGCCAAGCATCGGGGTCGGGCTGTGCCCAGACTTCCACAGCGTCCTGATGGGGGCCCCTATGAGCGACATGCCGACTCGGTACAGGGCGCCGGGATCGGGGATGTAGGGCTGAATGGCCGGGTGGCTCGTTGCGTCCACCATGGCGGGCCGCGGCAGGTCAACGCGCAGAGCGGCAGATGGCGACGCCGACATGTCTGCGAGCAGCTGCTCCGTCTCGCCCTTGATCTTGGCAAAGATGGGAGAAAACATGCCCGGGCTCTGCGTTGCGCCCGCTCCAGAGACGTAGACGAAGCGGAACGGCTCGGCATCCGAGCTCGAGAGCGTGGAAAAGGCCTTGGCGGCTTCGATGGCGTAGTCCTTGGTGATTTTCACGTACGTTTCCTTGTCCACCTTGTTCTGGCTGATGCCCAGCGCCCAGACGCAGCTCTTGGCGCCCTCGAGCTGCTTGAGCACTTGGGCGTCATACTTTTCGAAATCCTTGTGCAAAATGACGTTGATGCGCGGGTCCTTGGCATCATCGGCCATGGGCACGGGTCTGCGCGACAGGATGGAGATCTTGGTTATGTCCTTGGTCTTGATCATGGCCTCGAGGGCTGCGGAGCCCACAAGACCCGTTGCGCCAGTGAGAATAACGTGCATGATGATGATCGTCAAGCGTGGAATGCTGCGAGATGGAGATGTGTAAGGACGTTTTCTTGAAATTGAGGACAGTCAAGCTTTGGATGATGTCTTTGAGAATGATGAATTAGACACATCAAGACGATGCCAAGATATATACTTTGCGAGTTTTGCGTTGCGTTGGCGGACCGTCATCTTCAGCTCCATCCGCCCCGATCGAGTTCGCTAACGACCCAATGATGCGCCACCATAGTGTGGCTGGCGTCAGCCAAACCTCGCCAATATCGGCGGGAGCGGACTTAAGCATCTTCCCGCCGCCTGTAATTCCTGTAGCGTGCGGTGCGGGCGGACATGGGCGGGGGAGGGAAAAAATGACGCCCAATGTCAAAAGTCCGCAATCCCGCTGCTGACGGCCAAAGCACAGCAGCTTGCCCGCTGCATTCAAGGCCGAAATGCTGTGCATCGCATTGACGACATGTGGCTGAGGCCGGCCTGCCTGGTGGCATTTCCCAGTTATTTGGTGTTGTGTCTTACCCTGGAGCAATACCCAAACTCTATTTTACCACCAAGACGATTTGCATGATGGGGTCAGCTTCAAATGAGGATGGAATATATTGTCACTTTCAAATGGGGAAATGGTAGTCCACAAATACAGGTCCCTTCATTTATTCTTTGCAAGTTTCACACCTTGAATTTCGAGAGTAAATGTTTGAGTAGCCTCCCAAGTCCTCATTCGTACCATAACTACCCCTCCCCGCCAGCACTTTGTGCGTTTTGCATCCGAGCAGCAACAGTCTTTTTTTGTAGATAATAATACTAATAACGTTGAAAAAGAAAGTTCAATCTCCTCTGAATTGTATGCACACCAAGGAAATATAACCGAAAATGACAGATCTAGATCAGCCAAATGTACAAAATAAAAATAAAAACAAATACCTCATAATATAGACCGCACAATTGATCCCGTCCAACGTGCAAATACATAATATTTACAGCACATAATTTATTATCTCGCCTATGCAATGGCGGCCACCGCCAAGATGATCCCCCACACAGCGGCTGCGTTTCGCAGCGCCAGCTGGTCTGCGCGGCTGCTCGACGAGTTCGACGGGCCAACGGCAATGACACGGACGTTGTCCACCAGCCTGTTGTCGCTCATGGTGTAATCTTGGTCGGTGTAGTTGCACGTGTCCATGATTATGTTAATGTCTGGGAAAAGAAGAAAATGGTCAGCACTGGGTGGTTTTCCGTCTCGGAACTTGCTTTTGCGAGCCTGCTTACTGTCGTTTGAAAAGCCGTTTTGCGCGACGCAGCTGGAGCAGAGGGCTGTGACCTTGGCCACGTCGAAGCTGCTCGCCAGACAGACGCAGTCCTCTTCCCCGTTGTCCTGCATGTACAGCTGACCCTGCGGCTCCTGGATCTGCAGGCTGCTTGTCATTGTGGTTTCCGATTCGCTTACTGTTTGGCTCGATGCTATCTCGGGCGTCTTGGTGAATGTGATGAGCGTTGTCAAGGTGCTCGTGCTGGTGGGCGGCAGCGGGTCGCTGCTTGGCGTGGTTGGCTGCGCATCGCTGCTCGACGGAGGCAGCTGCACATCGCTGGTTTGCGGCACGTTGATGCTTGTGCTTATGCTTGTGCTTGTACTTGTTGACAAGGATGGCGTGATGCGTGTCGGGACCGTCGTTGGCGGCAGCTCAGCGGCCGCCGTTGATGTTGTCAATGTAGCGCCCCGGTTTGGCGGCAGCACGATGATGACCTCCCTCTTCTTGATTCCGCCGGCAGTGTCTGCCTTGGGAGGCTCAACGGCCAGCTTTGGCACCCATTCGCGCCCGAAGACGCCATCCTGCCTCCGTTTCACTAACCGCTGCCATTTCTGAGTGCACATCTGCGTAAGCTCGACAATTGGGCCGCAGATGGTGGCACACTCGACGGGGATATCTTCTGGCGGCAAGGCCTCGCCAGCCACGCCCGTCACCAGGCCTGAAATCACGGCCAGGCTGACCAGGGCCGCCTTCATGACGTGCATCGAATCCCTTGCGCTTTCTCGCTTGTGATGGAAGGCCGTGATGAATCGTTCCGAAGGGGGAGACCCGGCTGTGTGCAACCCGTCCTTTCCAATCCACAAAAGATATCTTCGCTCTCTTTCTTTTCTTATTTCTTCTTCTGGTTTGCGGAGAGCAACCAGATGAAGTCGTATGGAGCGGCCAGACTCCGCACCGCAAAGGATCGACAAGTAAAGAACGAAGGGAAGTAGGTGTAAAACCAAGGCTGGAAACACTGATCTGAGGCAAAGTTGTCACCGAGTCGGCGCGTAGTGAAGAGAAAGATGCAAGGAGAACAATTGCGCGAAGCAGCCTCCGACCTCAGAAGCGTCACTTCGGTCGACCTCGGGCTTCAGTGCAACAGCTTGCGCAAAAGTTGCCACGGCATCTTGGGCCATGAAACGCCCGAGGGGGGTTGGCAGATGTCACCAAGCATAAGCTGTCGCATTGTAGCCCCGTGTGAGTCGATGCAAGGCCTCGCCCTGGCGGGAGAACCAAGCTTCGAGCGTCGTTCCAATGCGACCCTCTGCGCCTTCGGGATGCGACTGGCAGTGCAGAATCGGCGTGGCGACGTACCGGGGGGCGCGGCATCTCGTTTCAAGCAAGGCCTGCGACTTGGTCCTGTCTGAAGAGCCCGTTGGTTGTGACCTCAACCCAGGGCTGAGACGCAGCCGATCACCATCTGAAACAGGAACCCTTTAACCTTCTTCCCCGCCGACTAACCTATTCCTCAGGTCCCTGGAGATGCCAAGGCGACTGGTAAGCATGACAAAGAATTGTTTGCAGCCCACGTGCAGTTGGTCTGCCTGCTCTCAAGTTAATTGCACCGCGTATACGGAGTATCGTGTGTGGGGAGGATCCGCGTATCTGTAATCCCATGCATCATCCTCCTGCAGCTCACAGATAGGATGGATGGATACCACGAGTAGGGAAGCGGGCCAGAGATTATCCGACAACAAGCCAGCATCATATACATGTTGATAGATGCGAAATTGATAAGCTGGAGAATATTGCATTAGTTATTCATCTCCGATTTTTTTTTATAGTTTTGCTAGTTGAAAACCTGTTTATGCCTAGCTGCGGCTTCCTTCCAAACTTGCCACTTGAACTTATCAAGACTCTTAAGCACCCGCCCACTAATCATAGGTGACGTGTGTATAGTTGTCTCAATATTGACACACGGCATATAGCACAACAATTTCATGTAACAGGGAACTGCTTCTTTAAATTCAATTGATTCTGCGCTTTTGGAAGCCAATTCTTGGCTTCGGAGATCTAGCTCTATATCCAGAGACCCCTCCTCACACCCCACACCATGTACATCATCTATTTCAGACGTATCTCGTCGACGTCCCGAATCTTCATTTCATGCCTAAATTAAAACAATATAAGTCCTTCCCAGGACACATTCATACACCCAAGAAACCCAAAAATGCCGGCCGTCAATAAACTGATCCAGCCGCCTAGAAGCGGTGCTGGCGACCAACACTCTCAACGCGCACGCCCAGCTTGATCATCTCACGAGAGTCGATGACACCACGGCCGTCGAATACCCAGCGGGGCTTAGACATGTTGGCAGCAATGCGCTCCCAGTCAACGCGCTCCTTGGGCTTGTACTCTCCGGCGCTGCCCATTCCAGTAGCGAAACCGCTGTCCTTGCTCTCACGCTGCTGGATGCAGTCGGGGCAGTCGTCCTCGCACTTGGGCTCAGCGTTGAAGCGGTCAAGAGGATCCTTGGAGGTGACGTCATCGCGCTGGACAAGGTGCTTGTGAAGGGCGAGAAGCTCGTTGGCGGAGGGGCTGGCAGCGAAAGGACGGGGGTCGGCCTTGGGGTTGGGCTTGCGGCTCTTGACCTGAACATCGGTAGGGGTAGGAGCGGGCTTGGGAGGAGGCTGGTTGCGGAATTCGTCGAATTCGGTAGCGATAATGATAGCAGTGCTCTTGTCGCAAGCATCGTAGGCGTTGCCGTGGACGGAGATGTTCTGGCCCTCAACGAGGGGTCCGAGCAGGGCCTTGATCTCCTGCTTGATAACGTAAGGGTTGCAGCAAGGGTCAAACACGGCGATCTCACGAGGTCGCTCCTCGATAAGAGTCTTGATCATCTCCAGAGCAGGGGCCTCACGAGTGTCGGAGGTGTTCTTCTTAAAGGCGAAACCGAGAATGGTGACCTTCTTGCCAACAAGGGTGTTGTTGAGGCACTTGATGACACGGTTGGAGAAACGGTCACGGGCGTACTCGTTCATCTTGACAACCTGACGCCAGTACTCGGCAACCTCAGGAAGACCCATAGTCTCAGCGAGGTACACAAGGTTCAGGACATCCTTCTTGAAGCAGCTACCACCGAAACCAATACCGGCCATCAAGAACTTGTTGCCGATACGGGGATCGACACCGACAGCGCGGGCGACCTCATCAACATCAGCACCGGTCTGCTCGCAAACAGCAGAGATGGAGTTGATGCTAGAAATACGCTGAGCCAGCATTGAGTTGGCAACAAGCTTGGCAAGCTCGGAAGACCACACGTTGGTGGTCAGGATGCGCTCGCGGGGAACCCAAGCGGCGTAGACGTTGACAAGGGCCTCGGCGGCCTTCTTGCCGGCAGGGGTAGGGTTGGAACCGATCAGGATTCGGTCGGGGTATAGGAGATCGTTGACAGCGGTACCGGCAGCCAAGAACTCGGGGTTTGAGAGAATCTCGAAGTGGACGCCGGGACGGTGCATGGAAAGCTGTAGACAAGATAGTTAGCAACAGTGGAGATGCAGTGGATGCGCCGTTAATGTAGACATCATAGGTTGCTAGGGCATGTCTAAACTTACAGTATCGGCGACGAGCTGAGCAGTTCGGCAAGGAACAGTACTCTTCTCGACAATGATGGCACCTTCGCGGGCGTACTGGGCGACAACAGCGGTGACGGCCTCGAAGGCAGTCATGTCGGTGGCGCTACCAGCACCGACACCACGGTACTTGGTGGGGGTGTTGACAGCAACGAGGACAATGTCGGCCTCGCCAATGTGCTTGGCAATGTCGGTGGAGAAGAACAGGTTGGGTTCGCGGGTAGCAACGGTGATCTCGCCCTGCTCGCCGTTGGTAACCTTGGTCTCGCGACCGCCATCACGGGCAATTCGGACGATGTCGTGCAGGCCAGGCTCATAGATAGGCGGGTGCTCCGAGGCCCAGCGGCGAATACGGGTGGTGTCGCGGTCGACGACAGTCACCTGGATGTGAGGGTTTTGGAAAGCGATGACGGCAGCGGTGGGACCACCTAAATGGCAGGGTCAGTTATGATGCAACTCATTGGGCTGCGACAATCGGAAACGACGAATTTGTTGCGGTAAACATCAGGCTTGGTCCATGCAGATTCAAGGCCTGTGTATTCGTCCTCTTCCTCTTGCGAAATGTGACATACCGACGTAACCAGCACCAACACAGCAGATCTTCTTGACGTTGATATCTTCCTTGAAGCCGTTTGAGGGCTCAAGAGAGCCGTTGGAGATGAGTGCCGACATGGTGGTTTGGCTGTGGTGGGGTGAAGACGAGTGCGAAGTGGACAATGATGCGCAATCCCAACGTCAAGAGCGACAATCGAAGGAGGTTGTCCGGCAGGCTTTGAGGGAGAGGGAGGAGGGAGGAGAGGGGAATATGAAGGATTCGAGGGAAAATTAACGAAAGAGTTGTGCAAGGGCGAGGGAGATTATGAGAGACGAGGCTTGGGAGGATAAGAAGCAATAATGTACTTCTGCATATGATGCTGATCAAGTGCCCTGACGCGTACCTTAGGGACCTAAGGAAGCTAGCATGGGGACAGCGACCAGGGTAGCAAGTAGCGCAGTTTGCAGCGCGGATGCCAACGTTGCACTGGCGCGAGACGAGAGAGAGGGAAAAAGGGGGGCGAATGGAGGGGTGGGCGGAGGGTGGATGGAGTGTGGTGGATAGAGAGAGCGGAAGGCGAGGAAAGCGGGAGAGACAGGAGTGAGCCAGTACGAGCGCGCACTGTACGACTCCAAGGCCGGTACTCACTTCCTACAAGGTACCTGGGTTGGGTACCTGGGTTAGGTACTGAGGCTACGTCCTTCTTTACCTGACTTGGAAGCGGAAGGGTACGTATCGCGCTTGCCTTTGCCAGCCTCTCCCACACGCACAGTGAGGAGCGAGGAATGGGCGGAGGGAGCCAGTAACCTGATCAATCCAAGCGGTGTGAGCCTCGGGTTGCTTCCTGCGTGCTGCCAGCCGCCGCCAAGGCATGTCCTCTTTTGATGGACGGCATGCCGGCTCTTGATGGGAGGACTGCGTTGGAGTGGACTTTCCAGGGCGCGTGGGGCGGGCGACGATGGAAGTTGATGGGACGTGGCGCACGGGGCATCCGTCCACCAAATGCACAGGTACTTCGGCCTCAGGTACCTTGCAGCCACCTTGTCGGTGACATCAGTACTTTGGAAGCGGTTTCTTCTGCTCAATTGTCCCATGTCTTGATGTGTTTGAAGATGTCATCCAGTCTGCCCCACGACGGGCGGTCACTGCCGGCAGCCTTCGTTTATCATCCGTATTCTCACTAAAAAAGGATGCATCTTCAAAGTGTCAGGTGAGTCAACCATGATCAAAATAAAAAAAGCCACCTCCTATACGCAGAATTGATCGATTCGACCTCCCACACCTCCGGAAAGAACTCGCCACACAGTACATTTCAAGGCTTGGCGTTACAGCCGTGGTCTAACTCGGACGCCAAGCTTACATTGCCCTATCCATTATCTTCAACACCCCACCACACTTCAGTTACAGAACTCCCAAGCGTCAGAGGAACAGGGGCCCCCCGAATGCCCACCAGCCAAGGCGTCCAGGGGGCCCGTTAGCGGCATAGTCCGCCCCCCAACCTCCGACAAACAGAGGGGCAGAGTGCTGTGGCTCCTGGCCAACGACAAGTTATGAGAGCACCTTCACAATCACAAGCCGCAATCTCTGGCAACAAAGTACACCAAAGGGCCGATCAGCTTGGTCCTGGTGCGATGACATGTTCCGACCAGCACAGATACCCTGGGCCATTTCGGCCATCATTCAAGCTCTCTCGCTCGAGTCAGATGTGATGTTTTTCTTTTTGAAGCAGTGGCAACTGTGGATGCTCGCACGCCATGTCGAGACTAAGTGCAGACTAAGCATCGAAAAGCCATTTTGTTCAACGTGGCCAAAAATCGATAGTCTCGCCCAGCATGCCGGCATCAGCCTCATAATCGGCGTTTCACCCTGCATACAAAAGCATATCTGTCATATTCACGGACTGAAAGAATGAAGCTGAAAAATTTTGCCATGAGAGGATTGTAAACATGGCGTCAATTGGTGCGCGCCCAGGAAACTGTTCCCAGGGTCAAGCCGGATAAATGGGTTTTATTGGTGTGGAGTTCAGAGCTGATCAATTATAACGGTCTATCGCCATTTCGCACTGTACGGCGACCCAAGCTTTTGCCGTCTCATGGCCTTTACGCCTGCGAAAGCGAGAGTGCCCACGGGCCATGTCCTCCACGGGGAAAACACTCAGCCTGGACAACGCTTTTATTTCATGCACGGCCGAGGGTCGGCTTTCGCGGAGCACTCGGTTGTTTCCCGCCCGAGTGGATACCTGTCGAAGCATTGTGCTGATACTCTCGGAACCATTTCCTGGATTCTGTCAGTTTTCTGTCAGCATGCGGCGATCATGGAGGCGGTAAGACTTGATGGTGGGCTCGTATGTTTTGCGAGGCCCCAAAATACCACCACCACAGGGGAAAACACGAAGACGCAGACTCAGGGCGGGCAGACAGTCCCGCTTGTTGGGAGGATAAAATGCCGCCACTAATTCGTGTGGCTTCAGCCCTGAACCCAAGCCATGGTAAAGACGGATTGGCTGTGAGCACTAATGAATGTTGGCGAGATTTCCCATGAGGCTTGGACAGGGGGGCGGCTTGCACATCACCACGTGAGAGCGGCTCTGCTCCTCCGACAGTGCCATAATAGTGGCATGCCTCAAAGATGATGATGATGCTCGGGGCGAACATACATGAGACACCCCGCAGTCCACTCAAGTCACACCCAAACGTATACACGGACAAAGTCAAAGCAGCTCGGACGAAGCGATACGCGCTCCCGATCCAATTATTCCCGATGTAGACTAAAAGAAAAGGTACTGTACGCGTACAGTACGCATTGTCTCCCAACAGGCCACCATTGAAATCTCGGTTGCCCCCCGGATTTATTTAGCAACACCCGCCGCGAAAAAAAAAAAAAACATGCGCCGCTGAAATACAGTTTGTCCCATCCGTCCTCCAATTGCCATGCTTCTCGCGCTGCCGGCTGGACCGATTTACATGGACGCCGCAGACGTGGGCGGGCCTTGGTCAGGGGTAACGCCCCCCTCCCCCCCTGTCCTGCCCGTCATCCTGAACGGCAAGCTGTCCACTGCGGTAAATGAGAAAGGAAAATACAGAGGTCTAGAAGACAATGCGCAGAGATTTGGCTTGCACTCTGCATGAATTGTTCGATCCGCAATTGAATCTATTGCTTCAGCTTACAGTCGAGACTCTGGTCTTGAAGATATAATGGTAGCTGAAAACCACAACTGGGCTTAGCTGATGAGACACTGGGGCCTATGCCCACAGGCGACAAGTCGAACAAAAAAGTAAGTAGTTTGAATATGCTTATTTGATACGCGCAAGCCGTCTCCATCTCCGTGTTACGTGCCTTGCTCCCATAGGGCCTGTGCAGCCGATCGGCAGCCTCTTGTTTTCAGCTTTAATTGCTCCATCTTGCCTCGCTACAGAATGAAAGGCTAGTTTGAGAAACTATTGGGCGTGATGTGAAAGAGAAAGGTCGGGAATCTAGCGGCTGCTTGGTTGATGGTAGTAGTAGACACGGCTCGTAGTAGTGAGCCACACAGTCGGACTCGGCCAGCTGGGAGCCCCTGAGGCTAGGACTATTGCATTGCGCTGCGGTACGTACCGGCCCCACCCTCGCAAGTGTCGAAGATCCTTAATATGCACTGGAGCTGAGCTTGGGATACGTATAATATCGCAACAGAGTTGGCCAGAGTGTAGTCAATTGGTCTATGAGACCTATCGAATGGGGGGCTGGATCAAGGCAGGTTTTCGTCTTCTTCATTCGCACATCACGCTGATGACGAGGTCTTAGCTTGGCCAAGACGGGAATGCAGCCGTTCCCGAGCATGCATGCAAGGTTATTCAAGTCTGACAAAGAATACTCCTCAACCTCCTCTCTTGTTATTGAATCAGCCAGGCCGTGTTGGACGAAAGAACCAATCCCTGGACACTAGCGCAGATATATTTCCCAAGCAAGCAATCAATCTCCCGGGGCTGCTGGGGAGGATCCACTACCAACCGTGGAATGGACACCGTACGGCTTGGGCGCCTTGCCTTGTGGTGTAGTTGGGATCCGCAATGTCATTGACAGAGGCGAGAGTGATTGGGATGGTACGCTAATGAGCCAGGGTGATTGTTTTGCTAGCCGCTATTGGCTAATTGATATATTGGCACTGCTTCTTTGGATCACGGCGCCGGTGGGCATCCTCTTATCATCGTTGTTGTCCCCGTTGCCCATTGCACTGGAGCAAGGGCCCTTAAGCGAGGCGGGATGAGGACCTCGAGACCAGGCTGGATAGCTTCCCGGCGGAGGAAGAAGCATGGCATGGACCGCGCTCAAGGCTGGGGTGGATCGGACCGTCCTTGCACGACCTCCCTCCATGTTACCCGATGGGCTTTAACCCAATCCTCTAACCCCGGCGTACAGGGAGGGTTGCGATTTGCGAGCGGTTAATTAGCTCACGCGACGACGAGATGTTGTGTCTCTGAGGTAGTTGCGCTAGACACTGGGGATGTTGTCTTCGGCAGTGTTTGATTGACAGTTCGCCTGGTCCCCAGAATTCAATTTCGCCATGTGAAACCACTGTCTGAGATAGCGAAGGCGATGGCAAAAAAAGTGCGAATAACATGACAATCGTCGCATGCCATTTGTCAAAAGCCGCGCAAGCAGGGCGATTGCGCCATCTGCGAGGTCTCACATTCGCTGGCAAAGGGGCGCAATGCGATGTTGCGAAATGAATCAATTAGACAGACAACCACCTGCTATCCCTTTGAGTGCCGTAAGCCTCCACCCACATACCCCGCCCCACATGACCGTAGCAAAAGCAAAGTGACCTTAAGTGACATCAATGACTTCTAGAATTAATGCTGCTTATTTTACTATGTAATTTATTAATTTATTCACAATGGATACTCAATAGCCCTCCAATGAAGCCATTAATGTATATGACAATGATAGCTTTATCTTAACTAATAACTGTTGCCGCGAATGGCCTGAGGATAATACCTACCGGCCAAGGAAGAAGCCGACCACTAGCTGCGGCTATAGCTTTGAGCCAATGAAGCTGCTGGCCCGGGCTGTAATAATTAAAGAGCTACCCCAAGACCTGCTATTGCTATTCCAGTAATTTCTGCCCATTTCCTTAGTTGAAGGATGGGTTTAATATACCAATAGCTGGGTCAGTTACTTACTTAATTAAGCTAGAAGCTGCAGTTAATAGTACCCGCAATCACGGCTATTGGATTGGAAACCAACCTCTATTGCGGAAATCTATATGTGGATTATAATCATGATTTATATGCGAATAACTAAGGAGGCCTAGATCAAAAATTATTAGAAGACTTCCAAGCCCAAGGATCAATGTGCTATTTATCTAATTATTAAGTGGATATCATATAATCGGTTCTAGCTCTTATTATGGTACCTATATATATTTGACCATACCTTAATATATATAACCATAATAAAACAGCCTTATAGCTGGACCTTCAATAAGGTTAATAAATAGTCTGACCTTATATAATAGGCATCCACTTGATTCTATAAGCTGGGTACGAATGTGGCTGTAGATAAAACTATGGCCTACTATCTAGAAAGATCTATTAAGACAATAATCATCAAAAATAAACCTATTCTAACCGGCTTTAAAGTGTGGATTATAGCCTAAGGAGGCTATTTTCTTAGGTAGATTTAGCATAGGCCGGGCCTAAAGTTTAGGTCTATTGGAATAGCACAGGCCAAAGTTAGGCCAGCTTACCGGCAATAGTTATTATAGCTATGGCGGCAATAGCAGTAGAGGATAAAGAGTAGTATTTATCTAAACCTGATATGTTGGTTTCAAAGGGAAAAGGGTTATAATGCACTAGTGTAATAGGGGTTAGATTAGGGGTTTTTGTGAATTAATTGATTATTTTATTTAGCTAGCTACCTATTTAGCTTATGGTATTATAAGCTGGTTATATAAGGCAGGGTTAATCTTACTATACTAGGATTATATTAGTTAACCTAATATTTTATTAGTAATAAATTAAGAGTTAATTCTAATACTAGTATTTTTTCTTTTTTAAATAGGTAAAATAAATATAAAATTAATATATAAAATAGATATATTTTTATTATAAAAAGAAATATATTTTTCTTAATAAAATAATTAAATAAAAAGGGGAACTTAAGTAATAGCTATAACTATATTAGTTTACTTTATATAGGGCTACTATT
>NAJI01000429.1:0-50548 GCA_002179835.1 Calonectria leucothoes
TATATTTAAAACTATTAGGGATTCTATATTATTTATAATATATAAATTTATATTAAATATATTAATTTAAATATTTCTTTTTAATTTAAATTTAATTTTAAATATATAAGAAATATAAATAATATAAAATAAAAATCCTTAAAATTACTAATATATTATAATTATTATTTAAAAGATTTCTATTTTATACTATTTATAATATATAAATTTATATTAAATATATTAATTTTAATATTATTATTTAAATTTAATTTTAATTTTAAATATATAAAAAATATAAATAATATAAAATAAAAATCCTTAAAATTACTTACATATTATAATCATAATTTTAAAGATTTTTATTTTATACTATTTATAATATATAAACTTATATTAAATATATTAATTTAAATATTATTATTTAAATTTAAATTTAATTTTAAATATATAAAGAATATAAATAATATAAAATAAGATTTTTTAAAAGTATTAATATAATATGAATATAATTATAAAAGTATCTATTTTATATTATTTATGATATATAATTAATATTATAAATATTAATTTATATATTATTTTTAAGATTTTAATTTATATTTTAAATATAAAAAGAATATAAATAATATAAAATAAAAAGCCTTAGAATTATTAAAATAATATATTTATAATTATAAAGATTTTTAATTTATATTATTTATAATATATAAATTTATATTAAATAAATTAATTTATATATTATTTTTAAATTTCTTATTTTTAATTTAAATATATAAAAAATATAAATAATATAAAATAAAAATCTTTATAATTATAAATATATAATAATTATACTTATAAAGACTTTTATCTTATATTATTTATTATACATAAATTTATATAAATTAAATTAATGTATATATTATTTTTAAATCTTTATTCATATTTTAAATATATAAAAAATTATTAATAATATTATATATAAATTATTAATATTATTTTAAATAATTAATCCTTTAAAAACATAATAAAATCATAAAAATAAAATAAATATAGTTTTTAATAACTTAAATATCTATATATTATCTTTAAAATTAAATTCTATTTTAAAAATATTTATAATATTCTTTTACTTAATTAAAATCAAATAATATTAATAAGTACTTTAAATACATTATATTCCTCTTTAAATTAATTTAATATAAGAACAAGATAAAATATATAAAATAGTTCTATAAAAAAACAGAATATATAAAGAGTAAAACTACATTTAAAATTATTAAAAGTTCTTTATAATTAAACTTTATATTATTTTAAACATATTTATTAAAAATATAAAACTAAAAAATATATTTATCTATATAATTAATTAAATATCTTATTTATTTTAATTAAATTAAATTAATATATTAAGTATCTATATAAAAGATAGTAAAGTCAATTCATATATAAATTTATTATTATATTTTACTTTCAGATTGCAAATATATAATTATGTAAAAGACTAGAATTTAACTATAATTTCACCTTTCAATAACAGGGCCATTATACTCTTTCCTAGCCCAAATTAAGTAGTAGATAACACCAAACAAAGCAACAAAGCCGGTTACAAGAACACTGTAGTTCATTATATCGGGGGTCGGGTTTAACATCGGGGGCCAGAAGCTAAAGAAGCCGACAACGATCAGGTAACAAATAGTGAGAATGTTGTTTGCAATACCAAAGACTCCAGGTAGGTGGAAAGGTCCCCAGACAAGTTCAGCACCGGTGGTGTTGGCGAGGGCCGGCAAGTCTGCCGAGTTGGGTAGGCTAAAACCTTTTGTTGTTCGACGGTAGAGGAGTAGAATGGCGGCGATAAGGTATGAAGCATATAGGCAGGAGATGGAGAGAGACGTGACATTTTGGAAGGCGACGGGCGAGCCAATGTTGATGAGAGATAAAAGTACCGCAATGGCAGATGTTACCACGACGGCGCAAACAGGAACCGTAGTTCGGTTATCAACCTTGGATAATGCCCCCCAGAATGGAAGGCCACGATCGCGGGAGAAGGACCAGAAAACTCGGGAGGTAGAGGCCAACATGCCGACAGTTGCGCAGGCACCGAGAATCATAATGATTACACACATGACGGTTGCGCCGCTAGATGAGTTGGTCGCCTGCTTGAAGATGTACATGTGAGGGAATCCGAGTAGGCCGGGGCCGGATGCGCTCGCTTCGTCAAAATCTCCCATGCAGAATACCATGGCGACCAGCATGGCGAAACCGCAGGTACCGTTGATAGCAAGACTGAGTAAGATGGATCGGGGAACGACGACGCCGGGGTTCACAGTCTCCTCAGACATCTGTTTTCCTGTTAGCAAAAGACAATGGCAGATGCAATAGGTTGCATTCAAAACGGAAACGTACATGGAAAGCGGCATCAGTGCCAACAAAGGCGAAAGCGTTGCCCATCATGCCAACCATGAAAGACAATCCCTGAGATTGAAAGCCACCATTGTTGACCCAGGTGGAGAAAACCTCGCTGGCGTTGCCGTGTGGACCGAGAGTAACGAGGGGGATGAGAATTGCAAAGAAGCCGAGTATGTGCAGGATTAAAATGAGGCCTTCGAACTTGGGCAATGCAGAGCTGACAAGGGTGTTGATAAAGACTGCAAATAAGAGAACAACCCAAAACAGGAGAGTACCCTGCCACAATTGCGCCTCAAAGTTTTCGTTGTTCAGCGTAGCCATGCCGAGAATCATGTTGCCAGTAAGGAGTGCGCTTGAAGACACGGAGCCTTGCCAGCCACCGACTGTGAGCCATCCGGTGACGTAGCTGAGAAACTTGGCACACGATCGCGGCGCCAGCATGGCCACCCAGTGGTATTGCCCGCCGGATGTAGGGGCCATGGAAACCAGCTCGCTCATGGTGGTGAAGACGCTGAAGTTGCCGCCCCAAACCAAGAGAAAGCTGTACACAACACCAGCTGTGCCGCCGTTGTTGAGACCCTGAGCGAAGAGGACAGTGACGGCTTCCCAGGTGATGAGAATGGTGCAGCTGAAACCTAGAATTGACATGAAGCCAAAGTTGCGCTGATCGGGTCTCGTTAGCGAATGTGAAAGCGGTACTTTCTTTTGATCGTGTCGTACCCTGAGGACTTGCTTCTTGCCTAGTCGCGCCAATTGGTCTTTGTCGTAACGATCGCTCTTGGAACCGACTTCGGAATGCGGCTCGACCTCAACGACCTCATTGGCCTTGCTGTGGGGAAGGTTGCCCAGTTCATGGCTGCTGGTACTGCTCCCCATTCTGGCTGTATCCCGAATAAAGAAATTATGTAAAGAGTGCAATCAGTAAAGAAGATAGTAGGAGGGCAGATATTGATGGAATGACAGAGAAAAGTGAGCTGCAAAGGTTCACGAGGAAAAAGCCAGCTGATTTGCAAATCCAAAGAATTGATTGGGGCCTGGAAGAGGAACACGAGAGGTAGTCGGTGACATATTTCCAAGACATTTTGTACTTGAGGGAACAATCCGTATCAGATTCAGGAATGCATGGAGACGGAAATGAGGTAGTGCCGGCTTGTTGGCTACCGTTGACGTTTGATCCTCGCCACGGGGTTAACGCTTGTGGATTGGAATAAGTGGAGATGTGCAATGTGGGATTGTCGTTGTCTTGGCGGTTTTTAGTTCCCGAGCCCGAGTAACCTGGTAAGACGGGGGAATAGGACGGTTTTTGGCTTCCTCCCAATATCTGTCCCATCAAACAATGCCAAGATGCAGTGAATTTCTTTACCAAAGCTCATTGCATTAAATTTTTGTTCGCATCTGGCTTGCTCTGATGCTCCCTCATAATGCATTGTTGGTATCAAGTTTGGACTGAGGCTACGAGTTAAGATCTACCACATTCCGGCCCGTGAAGCTGTCAATTGACTAGTTCATCCGTGTGGCAAGTTCACGAGGGCCTTGAAAAAGCCAACGCAGTTAACGCTGCAGAAGCGAAATTTAGGTGCAGCCCCTGCAGCTCTACCGGAAACCAGGGATGCGATCCGGGGCGGATTCGCAATACCCGCCGACATCAACCGAATAGCCCTGTCTCGGTTACCATCGCCACAATGAGAGTCATGCATTTCATGCAGGTTGGTTGCGCACCGTGAACTTTGTAATGCCGCAACTAACAAACGTACCCTGTTGCTGCTCACGCCATGCCGGGGCTTTGCCAATAACACGGGAAAATTTCGTGTCTAGCAAGGGTTAAATGGGTTGCTGCGGATAAGTTCCTACCCATTTCTGTGTTGTTTCTTTGCTTTTTCCTCTTCTGTCAACTCTTGCGAGCCACTAACGTTTTTGGGTCACCCAAACATCACGGCGACGCCTGGCCAAAACAATAGAAGCCACGAACTGCAGCTGGTACATTTCAATATGTCATTGTTTTATTGTTTTCTTCTTCAAGGAGAAAGAAAGGGATGGTCCCATTTCTACGAATCGAATGACCGAATGCTTCTTTGATCTAATCTAGGTGCCATTTTTGCCTCTCAAGCTCTGGACATCAATTTGCCACGTTTGTTGGATAAGAATTGTCTGACTTGTGTGGCTCTTGTGACTCTGACCATCCCACGATTGATATTGATCGTCTGTAGTTAGTGCGACGGCTCGCGCCTTGGACCTGCTCAAGTCGACCAACTCGTGTACATTGCTGTGCTGACTGTGCTGTGAAGAGGATGTGGCTATTGCATCGATTGGGTCGCGCGTCCGAGACTTGGAACCAAGTGCGCTGTTTTGAGGCGACTTGTACCCAGCGTATCCTGGCTTGTAGGTTGGGTAGCCGTTGCTGCTAGATTTGCCTTGTCGACGCAAATCGTCAACGCGGATTTGTCCTGATTCGAGACTATCGAGGAAAGGCTTGAGATTGGGGACGCAAACAGTCAAGATTGCGAGGCACTGAACCAGCTGCATGGTGATTGCAGCTTCCCAAATGGAAAAAGATGGATCGTCCGAGGAGAAGGTTTGGTTGGAATAATATATTTGAGCGGCCGCGGCGGGTACAACACTGTTTTCGTTAGCTCGCCATGTCACCGCTGATGTTGGAATTCCACCTACAAAATGCGACTACCGAAAACGATTATGACAAGAGTCTTCTTGCTTGTGGAGGTCTGGATTTTCCGAGCGTTTTCCACCATAATGGCAACAATTGCAATGTCCGTAAGAATGTTAGCAATTGAATAATACATCCAAAAAGCACTTTGGTTGATACACCGACTCTCGTTAGAGTAAGCCCATGGCTTTGGTAGTTGGCACTGAAAGAAATTGACGATGAGCGCACTGAGGCCCCAAAGGGCGACGACAGCCTGGCAGGCCCAGATGATTCTTCTCTGACTGCTCCGACTCATCATTTGAAGATCCATGGTGCCGGAAAGCTTGGAGAGTAACAAAGAAACGATGAACATAGCATTAGAAGCATATTGACTCTGCAACCGATTGAATGCGCTGTTAATATGTCCGTTGCTTCTACTGGGCTGGCGTTTATTCGACATACCTTGAAGAAAACGTTGATTTCGCTTGCGCTTAGTGTATCAAGTGGCTTTCCCAATCCATTTTCACACCCAATAAAAACAGAAATAGACTGTCCAATGGCAAAGATCTGCATGCTTGGTGTGAATGAACGGACTTTTACACCATGACGCTTGGGATTCATTGTCAGCGACTCCACTTACCGTTGAAAGAATAGTCAGAATGTCATCGAGTCTGAGAGTCTTAATCATGTGGACTTTTGTTCCAGAGCGCACAAAGCAGGCCAAGACAGCGATGACAAGAAACATCAATGTCAAGACCTGAACGAGCGGGGCCTTGTTGGTGTCTGTGATGATCTTCTGTGTGGAACTCATGATTGACAAATTGACAAGAAACGCTCCTATTTTAGCATGGTTCGGTTGTGGATATTCCCAAAAAAGACTTGAAGGTGCCTCTGGCGATTTTGCAGCAGCAAACGGCAAAGAAAAGAAAGTAGAGATTGGGCACCATCATCCACAAGAGAACAGGAGACTGAGAGACTTTACCCTCACGTACTCGGATTCCAAAAATGGAACCCTACTTGCAATGCCTTTTCCCCAGCTGATACTAAATAGGTTTAGCTGGATTGATAGCTACGGTATCACTTGCTCCGACGAGGTATAACAGCAATAGCGGTTTTTCCCTTCAGAGGGCTTCATGAGACACGGTTCTCACACATTGTGTCTTATCAACAAGGTGAAATCAGCGTGGCTCCATCATGCAAGGCCGAACTGATCCCGGTCTTTCTTCACTTCGTGGTAGTGGGATCGGGAAGCATGGAAATTGGCCGGCCAAGACAAGGGCTGCACCATCGACCCACCGAACAAGATCCACCTTTTATCGTTTTCATCCCTTGCCCCGGTCTGTACGGGGAAGAAATGCGCAGTACCCCTGGAGTTTTCGGTTAGCGAAGGATCACGACCGCTTGATACGGTCGCATGAAACACCCCGGTGCTTGTTGGTTGTTGACCGCAGGGGAATCAGTGGTAGTTTGTGGCTTGCAAGAAGAAATTTCTGCATCGGAGCCGCGGACGGCAATGGCCATGGTGTTGGCTTTAGACTCATCAACCCTCCTGCAAACCGGTTATCCTGTATTACCCTTGGATTTCGCCGGGAAGAAGACGGACGCGAGATTTTCAAGAATTTCAAAAGCGTAGTCGCAGACCCTGGCTAATCGTGTGATGGTTGGGCAAACGTTGCATGCTCCAATCAGCGCGACAACACCTCTACTCGTCTTCACCGGAGTCTACGAAAGGCGCTTCCGATATCACACGCGCCATACGCGTATGCCTCAAACGTCAAGCATATGCTAACGAGCCCCCAGGAACACTAATGCACTGATGATGGTCCCACAGTTATTCCGTCCTTGTATTTACCACCAACACTTCTCCACATCTGCGAAATCGCTATGGCGGTTCTTATTCAGTCCCTTTTTATTCCTTGCTAGGGCTTGGTTTGGTAGTTGCAGCCAGGGTTCATTGAAAATGGTGAAATTTTGCTTCTTGTAGAGACGACGCCAAATCAGCCACATCTCAGCACCCAGCTTGCCGGTCTTTTTGTTTGTCCATGCTTTCCCCAGCTATTAGCTTGCCTGCTGTCGTGCCTCTTTGCTTAGATTGCAATCAGTACGCTGGATATTTACATGGGTTTATGGAGTGGACTGCCTATAACGGTGAGACTGTGTCATTGTCAATGTACTTCTTTGAGACTGACTTGTGCGAGTTAACACTAGTCATCGGCGAGTTTCACCGGTGATTTAAGCAGGCAAGGGTGTATTGGCCTGAAAGCAACAACGAAAGTAATACGAGGTCAAAAGGATTTGATATGATATTCTTTGGCATAAATGGCATCACGGCTCTGCTTCTGTCCTAGGCTATATCCGGCGACATGGAATGATTCAAGGACATGGTTCTCTGGCAAGACCCGGATACGCGGATTCTTTCGAGAGCCAGGGACCCTGGCACAGAAGTGACTAGCCAAGAAAAAGATTTTCACGCACTAATTTATCGGGAATAGGCGCCAAATCGCGGGTGATCACAACGGCACGAGGGTGCGACCCACCACTCGTTTCACCTGCAAGGATGCACTCGCAACCACCGGCAAAAACGGGAAAGACAGGGCATGTTGCCACCTCCGTCTTTGAAAGCCGGCCAGATGCCAACTTAACTTTATCCTATTAGCAGGAGCAGAGCTAGGGGTAAGATGTGATGAATAAAATCGCATTAGGGGATCTGGTTTCTGGCAAACTTCACCATGCCCTCTGTTGACAATCTCACTTGGTTCAATGTGGAGACAGTACTTCTTTGAATGGGGAATATTCCCCAAGCAGAAACTGTAGATATATGCGGCCATTTCCACTACAATTGTCATGCAGGGAGGAGCAGACTTTTTGATAATACGGGGCTTAGTCTGGCTCCATGGAGTGCTATTGGAATGGATGCAATCTTCAATTTGAGTGCTATCCCACAATTGAGATATTAGGAAACGATTTGTGTGGGATGCTGTACTTGGAATGTATAAATTGTAAAGTATCATCTAATTCGTGAAATTAATGAGGATCATTCAACGGCATGTTGGCATTGTTATTTGTCGTTGGAAGCTGCAAGCCAATTGTGCGATGTCAAGTCTAAGGAATTAGGTCTGTGCATCCAATACTCTGTGTGTCAGTTTCTTCCGAGCAAAACATTTCATCGTCCCCTGAAGGGAGCGACACGATATGGATTGTGAGCCTGTGAGATGTTTCCAGGAGCGAGACATAGTTGAAATACATTCATATCCACTCGGGCGTCTTTTGAGACATGAAACTGGAATTACTGTCTCGTGCCTATTCATCTCAGCATCCCCCGCGCCCCCAGCTTGTGGAGAGAACTCAGCGCTTGGCCTTGCTCCCTTTTTATTCCCTTTACCTTACTATCTGGCGCTTGCCTTGTTCAGATTTTGCCGCAAATTCACCAAGCATCGCCTCTCCCATCAGCAGAATGTGACTTATCCAGAATTCTGGCAGAGCACAGTTGGCCATGGCTTCGACTGTGCCAGTGTTTTGGCCTCCAAGATACTAGTTATTGCCTACGAGTATGTTTTACCATGCAGCGTTTTCTTCTTGGTGGTATAGGGTACGATAGCACTGGGCAACATTGAGCCAAGCACTGACGCTGGCGATGCTCTCTCCAGCATCATCACATCCATTGTAATTATGACAGCCACCAAAGTTCACCTCAGGAATAAGAATAGATATTTATTTCTTCAAGATCTAAAATATTCATTGGGATTTTGATTTAGGAAGATCTCTTCTCAAAGGATTTGTACATGTCTTACGCGCGAATGTCACTCGCCATTGCCCAATGCAAGCTCAAAACAAATCTTTGAAGCCTGTCCAGACCTACTCATTTGGGGCTCTCGGTCTCATGATTGTTAAGCTTTTTCTCTATGTGGTCTCAAGGGGCTTGAGGCTGTAGATGTGCAACTGCATAGTGCGACCTCGTCTATGCCGATTTTGGCCTACACTTACAAACGAAATATATTTGCCACAGTTCGCCATCATCAATCAAAAGCGTTAGAATGAGTAGAAAATTGCTCGCTTGAGCCTCATGCTTTTCACTTTCACCTTTTCCTTGCATCACACGGTCGTGGTGCACCTCTCATAGGATTCTTCACTTGTGATTGCTCTGTAGTGAATGATCGATGGACAGACCTCATCTTCATTTTGCCAATATTTGTCCTGGTCGGGTTCTTGACGACTACAGGAATATAGAATGTGAGAGCTGGCATTTCACGGCCACAAGTTGAATCGGGTCAAAACATCCCGTCAGAAATTTTGAAAGTCAAGTGCTTGGAAGGGAGCCCTAAACAAGTGATAAATGTGAGCCCCCGAAAATCAACTCACCATGGCAACGCAGCAAACTACAAAATGCTGTTGGTCAAGATGTTTATGCCTCTCAACGCTGCTCATGGCTTCATTGCTAGTATTAGGTATTTTGAACATACCCAATAGAACAGCGCCTGTTTCTAAAATGCAAAACTACGATAGCCTATGCTACAACAATGTTATGAAATGATTTGCATGTTTCTTTAGAGAGAGCACTCATAGAAACCTTATGGAAATAATCATGATTACGAAGTTGGCGCTGCCTGTGCGGTTGAGACTTTGGACGATGTAGATACATCATGCAGCATCCGACCGCTACCAATTATTTTGTGAGACGTTACGTATCGCTTGAGCTAGATGATGCAGACGCACCAAAGCTGAGCACGCAAATTTGGATTTCAGCTGGACTGGCTCTGATTCCTGGCGAAGACTTTGGACTCTCATTTGCCCTACTCTCAGCTGAGGGGCCTTGGCAATAAGCCGAGGTCTGTGCCCTTGCGCATTTCTCCTCAATTGTAGTAAACATCGGTGCTGGCTTGTGAAATACCGAGAAAACGGTAAAACCCCCGAACTAGCCGAATTGGATCACACTCGAGAGCCCATGCCAGGTCAAAATAAAAGCAGTATTATTACCCCGCACCTTAGCTCTCGTTGTGCTGACCGACCATGTTTTTTGTTAAACGCTGAGTTCTGAGTCTGCTTCTTGACAAGAGAATAAGAAGATTGTTTTTGCATTTCCTTTAATTGGCTGCTCATTGTTACTCATCTTTCCACCTACAAGAGCATTTAAAATAGCAGAATAACTAGAAATCGCCACGGCCAATGAGTGGTGTTTATCAAAGATTCTTTTACGCGTTGACTTGAGGTGACGGTTTATGCGCTAACCGAAAAAGTCCCCAGGTGGCTGATGATCACCACATGCAATCGCGGTTTGCATGCCGCGGCATGACCTGAATTCACATTGCAGGTTTTCCTTGTCTACAGGGCGTCCCAGTAACGAAACCCCTCAAAAGTCCATACAAAGGTGCTAATTACTGCTGCTAATCCGGGGAATACACAATACATTCTCTCTGGCGATTCGCATGTGATGCTTATTGAATGAATTGCTCACTGATTGGGTCGGGGAACCTGGCTTCATTTCGGAGACAAGTACCGTATTGGTATAGTTGGAATGGTAATCCCTCCCGCCACTTGCTCTTCCAACGAAGTGATGAAGCAGATCAACGGATGTTCAGCTCCGATGGCAGTGAACCCGAATTGGGAAATGCAGGTTTAATGACTCGAAACTTTTCATATAAACAGCACATCTGCTGCGGTGGCAGGACGTGATGTCAACCATTGAGCATATGTCCATTCATAAGCATCCAGCAAAAAATTGATAAATTGAAATCTCTTTATTCTCACATATTTTGGCCCCTTACGAAATCAAGATGCTTCTCTCCAACATCTTTATGTTAGCCAGCCTTGCATCAAAGGCACTAGCAACAGCCGCAGAGATTATTGATGCGATGGGGACCATTTCTAATGTTACAACGGATCTTGACAGCACTGTCGCTGGGTGGGACGGGGGTCTTTTTGGCACACCAGCCATTGTAGTCAAGTCAACTGAGCTTCTGATCGACATCAAGAAAGGAACAGAGGTCGCCGAAGCCTCTGCCAATCTTACAATCGCCGAATCTATTGACGTGGCCATTGCAACATCAAACTTAGCCACCGTCACGAACGCCACCCTAACGACCATCATCAACGCCAAGCCAAAATTCGACAAACTGCTCTTGACTCCGGCAATATATATCAACCTCGAACTACAGAAGAATGCCGTTGAAGATTTTTCATCTGCCGTACTTGAAAAGGTTCCTGCTGCCTTGCAGGATACTGCCAAGAGCCTTATTGAGCCCATCACTGAGGCTTTTGACAAAGCCATTGCGGAGTATGCTCTGTTTAAGAGAAAGCGTACGTTGGGTCATTAAATTTGCGATCGGAAGTGAGATTAGATGACATAGTAGATAATTTATGTCAATACGGAGATGCACGTGGTGGAGTGGTGGATAGCTGTTGCGCTGCTACTATACATACACTCTGTGTTATCTAATATTATGACTAAAGAATCTAACCGATTTCACCCGTCCCCAATACATTGGGAGGTTTAGTTCACACTTAACTTCACTTAATACCGTTGCATCAAGTATTATCGCGAATGATCAGTGTTGCTCTTAGCTGTTGGATTCTCTATTAAATTCTCCTCTGTGCCCTTGGCTCTTGATCTCGATTACTCATCAATCTGTTCACCTGTGATGCTGATGAACTCACTAATCTCTGCTTGCTTAGCCAAGATTAGCATTGCGGAACGAAGCTGGCGAATGGCTGCCCTCGGACAATCTCTCATCAGGTTGTTGCAATGCTCCTGCAGAAGAATCGTAACGTCCAGTAATTCTGCCTGATTTTCCAAATCAACACTCATAATGAGCCGCAAGTACTCAGCGCACATGCTATGATCTCTATCGGTGACGTGGCAGTCGGGTTTCTCAGTTGCTATCTCGCTCATGCCTTGCCCTGGGAACGAGATTTGAATCATTTCCTCGTCAATATGGTTAGCCACTTTCGCAATTATCCTGATCATGCCTTCGATGTGAGATATAGCTGCTACGTATCGTTTATTAGCAGCGGATTCGAGCACCAGGCCCATATTTTGCAAAAGGCATCGCACATTGTGCTTAGATATGTGCAGACAGTGTCGTGGCTCAGTGACCAAGTCGATGCCAATACCCTTGATCACCAATTCCCTTGGAGTGGAGGTAAACCGTGGTTCGAAACGGCGGCTAGCAATTTTGAAATGATCAAGGATTTGCGTCATGTGACGGATGGTTGTGATTTGCTGCCCAAATAGAAGCCTTTGGGAGTCTTGAGCCATCGGGGAGTACATGATGGCTGTCAATTGCGCATCTAAGGCGCCTTTAATGTCTGAGTCGGCAGAGTCACCTACCATACATGTCATATGAATGGAAGCACCTAGCTGTTCGATGGCGGATTGGAAGATGCGCGGGTCGGGCTTGCAATGTCCAGTGTCCTCCGAAGTAATGATGCGATCGATTAGATGCAGTATCCCAATAGCTTTGGCCTTGGAGATTTGCTCGTCAGTCTGTCCGTTGGTAATGATGGCAATGCGATATCCATGTTCACGTAGCCGCGCCAGCGTCTCGATACTGCCTAATGTTGCTCTTCGATTCGCTCTATATGCTGCCTTGTATACAGCACGAAACTCCATGACTTCATCAAAGCTAGGTTTGGACAGTCCAAGCCCTGAGAAGAAGAGATAGACTTTCTGAACATTGGCCTCTTTGTACGTTATAACCTTGTTTAGGTAATCGTCATAGGCTTGTTGAAGAGCAACGCTGTACTGGTCAATCAGCTTCTCGATATTCTTCTTGGCAAGCTCGGTATAGTGTTTCTGTATCGCACAAATAGCAAGGCGAAGCGAATGGTGGTGGTCAAAAAGTGTGCCATCTAGATCAAAAAAGAAGACCGTGGCCCGTGCTGATTCCATGGTCATTTTATTGTTGAATTTCGAGTGAATGGAATAGGCGGAAAGCCGTGGTGGTGGAGAGGAGGTCAGTGGATAACCAGTATTGAAATATCCAGAGGAAGAAATTATGGTAATGAACCAAGCATGTCACCCATTGCAGCGTGTGAATATGATTTCGTTGTTTGCGGTGTTGAGGGCTGGGATACACACCCTGGAATTGGCTGGAATGCCATCTGTTTCTCGTGAGGGTTCTTCGCTCAAAGATTTTCATCTTGTAGAGGCCCAAAATTGATAGTTTGGTACGAGGGCAATGGTTCCGAGGGATTACAAAGTCTAATGTATCCATAGCCGACCGTGTTACGCTGTTCCTACAGAATTAGGAACTTTAAATTGATTAAAATAATGTTTTATACATAAACACCACGAGAGCATACGTCAATAACGAAAATGACCCAGTCACCTTGATGTTTCTCGAATTGGCGTGCGTTTTGTTTTTCACAATCATTTCGCTACCCCATTACCCTCTATCTTTACTTCATCATCCTGGTCGGAATTTTTACTTTGGTAAATTCTGTCGGCCTTAATCTATTTCTGTGCCGACATCTCCTGAGCAGCAACTTCATTCGCTGTCATTTCGGCCATGCCAGTATTTGGTTCAGATACGGGTGCTGGAGCCGAGCCCTCCAGTTCATATGTGGGACCTCGCGCAACACAATCGGAGTGAAGTTGCGATTTTTCGTACTTTGGCTCTTGCTTTGATTCCTGCGTTGAGTCTTCGACTGGATAGGTGGTTCTTCGCGCTCGCCGGCGACGACGCCAGAAAAATACAGCAACAAGCCCGATTATGATAACTACGCCTGCAATAACGGGCCCGATTATCACAGCTACCAATATCAGCATTTTCCTTAGTTTTTGAAGTCATTTTTACCATTTTTAGGCTTTGTGCTCTGTGGTGAAAAGACTTTCTCACGCGTCAGCTCTATGTTTTGATAAATCTTGTAGGCAACATACAGCCATCTGATGGAAGGCTTGGGCCATTAGGGTCCATCGTGATAGTCGCTACATTGTTTCCATAACCAGTTATTTTGATTATTGAGCAAGTGGAACAGGGTGGCACTGTCGTAGAGGCCTTTGGCGATGCTGAACTTTCTAGTGATGTATACGTGATGACCACTACCGAGGTTTCGGCAGAACCCGCGGAGTTTGTTACTGTAATTACCCCCAAGCTTGTAGGCTCATTTGCTTGAGAGCTTGTAGAACCATCTCGTCCATCACAGTAACCAAGAATTTGTGCGAACTCGGGTTCAACATAATCATCAATCGTAACTTTCTCGGTACCTTTCCACTGCTTTATGCAGCTAATGCATTCAGAATAGACCGTTGTGAAAGCAGAGCCAGGTGCGCAGAGGTTTGAAGTTTTCCCTATTGATTGAGCGACTTTGTAGGCGGTATCTGATTGTTTAGTTAGGCGGATTCATAAACATCAACGAACAGGAGAGTGGGCTCAGCTCACTACAAGTATTGTAACAAACTGCTGGAGTTACACCATCTCGACGCCCAATTCCAAACTTTCGTAAAAAATAGTTGGTTTGATTTGAAGACACGTCGCCAGCAGGCACGAAAGCTAGGCCATGAAAGGCCATGATTATCTCACCCTTCACCTCCCGAATGGAATCAAGCACATCGACTTTTGCGAGCTGGCATAGCGGTGCTTCTCTTATGAATGTTTAATCAGGCTGTGTCTTGCGTTGGACCCCAACACCATTCGACGCCACAGCATATTCAAAGACCAATACAGAGCGCTATGTGTCATCGTGCATACTGCGGGCTTCAGCTGGGCAATTAGTCTGCGATCTTATTCACCAGGTCTCAGTTCATACAGCTCGAATACGAGGAAACGCACTGGCGCTGTCTCACTTTGCCATTTTGAGACATTATCAGCGACGTGGCCATTTGAAATCAGGCAAAGGACGATCATGTACGGCCTTCGCGTCTCCCACCATCTGTCATGTGAGATAAACTGTATGGGCCATGCGATTGCAAGAGACATATCAAGTTGTGATAATCGCACATTTAAACCCCAATTAGGCGACTGAGAGTGTATTGAGGTTGTGGCTGCCGTCCAGAGATAATGATGGAGGTGGCAGGTCACCCCTCCAAGTTGGTGCACGAGCATATCCCTGTGGGTTCACACTACGCCACGTCAGAGATGATCATGCACGGCTTGAGGCTGTCCCCAACTAGTTGGCCGGCTACATAGTACTGTTATGCATGGGTTCCGAAAATTCCCATACCTGGTTAAAACGCGAGGTAATCAAGGAGTAAAGTCAATTTCATTTGCGCTATGCCTTTGAGCTTGCGGAGCCTGCACATGGGTCACTGTCTTCATCTCCTTCAGCAACACTAAAGCCATAAATAACTACACAATAATTCTGATTATGGTAAAAGAACTTGAACAAATGAAGTGATTGCAAAGATTGGCAAAGATTGCTGTTGATGGTATAAAGTGACACTCAGCGCCACCAAACCCACGTGAGTAACGATGTAACATCAATATAAGGCACCTCATTACCATGATCCGTACGAGTGACCCTAGTGCGAGCCAGCACACTGAAAGGGATAACAATGAGTATATCGTCTTCTTCATATCCACAATCCTTAGAAGGGAAATAGCAAGGAACGAGGTATTTGAGTATATATACATCTCAAAGGTATCCTTTTCGCTTCCAATCCGTACCTTCATGTAGGCTCAAAAAGACAAATACGCCATTGTTTATGTTTTAACTTGTATCAAACACGCGTCAACTGGATGGCTTACTAATCCATCGGCAGCAGTAAGCTATACTAAATTCTCGAGCAAGCCTCTAATAATACATAGCGCCAGGCTCAGGGTCGCCGACATCTTCGCTAGAAAATCCGCAATGTCCTGGGTGGTCTTGGCCTTCTCTAGGTTTCTGGATTACGCCCCACTTCAATCGGCGCAGCGACGCCTCTGGCTGTGGAATTCCGTTGGGATGATGACAAGCAGCAGCAATAGCCAAACTGCAGCTCCCAACTAAGGGGATTGCTGTTGGTAGTCGCAGGATTGCGGTAAGTATGACCCCGGAAAACATGACAAGAGATGCAATTATCACAAGAATAATCGCCGCAGGTGAATATCCACAGGTAATAAAAAGCGACTTGTGGTCCCCACCCGATTCGATAGCAACAACAAATAAACTTTGAGAGAGCAACCAGTGAATCAATATCGAAATGAGAAGTAGCGGTGTCCCCCAGCGATAGGGCAGTTGCAGGAAATACCGAGAACGTTGAGCTCCTGCTGGATCTGCAGCAACACGCAGTCCTCGCCGTTTCTGGCCGTATTCACTCCACTCCTTTGCGGCCAGCATGGCTGTGAACAGACCATTATACTGGAAGTAAAGAAACGAGAAGCAAATTTGTGGAAGGTTAGAAAGGATGACACTCCGTGTTATCATACTGGAACTGCTTTCAATCATGTCGCCGAAGCTTATGAGCGTTATTTCCGTGGCCGTTCCTATTCCCAAGGCCCAAAGTGCTGCGGCATTGCGGGAGCCCGGAATAATTTTAATTCCCCATAAAAGGAACCCGATCGATAAGGCTAGTGCTATTGAATACCTAAACAAATACATGGTTAGTATGAGAATTCTTTTCTGGGGTGACTTCAGTTGTGGAAAGATTTGAAGGGGGTGGCTACATAGCGAGGCTTATAGTCCAGCGACGACGGCTCACAGCTGCGGCGAGTCTGCGCCTTGTTGCGGACCAAGGTCGCGGCCCAGTCCAATTCATTGGGTTTCGCTTGACTGTATCAGATGACACTAGGCAACTGTCCGCAGAGGAGGCATCGGGGAATTTTAGAAATGACTCGATCGCATCCCCAAGAACCAATAACAACTCTTGTGGTGGTCGATACGCCGTGTACAGAATAACGCCAACCTTGAGGGCGTTTGCTATGATGACGAAAATTACAATATATGTGCTGAAATACAGCTTGCAATGCTGATCCGCCGTCTCACTAAGGCAGTACTCCATCGGAACATCAAACGGTGCCCATGTAGAATTTTGTTTCACCGATGACAGCTGATCGCGGCAGGTTTTATCACAGAAATACTCTACAGGGCAGATCCACTCGTAGACATCCACAGGGCAGCCCTGGGTCATGGTGGAACTGAAATGCGATGTTGTTTCCAGATATGGGATCCCTTGCAAGGAGGAGGCATTTGACTGAGATGCCGTGACAATGATGAGATGCTGATGAGCTGTCTGAAAGGCGGTGGCATATGCGTCGATACACTCAGTGCGCGTCATTTTTTCCAGTATACCGTCTTGAGGACCGTTTCGTGCCCGTTTCCAAAGCTCTGGCAACGAGTCAGGCACAATGAATGTACCATTTTCGGAATATATTTGGCGAAACTTCTTCTTATTTTTCAGCTCGTCGAGAGTGAGATTGAATGGAGAGTCGTCGCTAGAAGACGGCTCTTCGACGGTGTAAACATCGTACTCGAGAGTTGACAACGATGCAAACACAACCGAGTTGTAGCTGGGTCAATTTTATTAAAAGATCCAGCCAAGAGGCAAAGGAAGTAACTTACAGTAAGTGCAGTGGTACAGATGACAGTAGTAACAAGGCCCACAGGATTCGTCGGATAGATGGTATTCTAGACAAGTTGTGGATACTAGGCACCCCGATGTCCAACCATCTCCCTTTTAAATGTTCTTTTTGAATATCATGGCGCGTGGGAGCCGACAAGCACTGCATACAATAATTGCTAGCAGCCAAGAGAATCGTACTCAGTGCATTGATGACCAGATGAATCACCGTGTTGATTTTCTTGGTCTTGGAGCAATCTCCTTCTTGCAGAATTCTCAGACCACTTCTGCGGCCTTGATCATCTTTGTATTCCTCTTGAGTAGCTGACCAGATGGTTACGCCAAGGTTGGCAGCAAGTACGAGAAATGAAGTTATCGCGCTCACAGTCAGACTGAACTTCCACCCGTTTATGCTCAAGCGGCTCTTTGTCGTTGCGCTGTGAGTTGTTGCTGGCTGTGGCCCTGGGAGGCTTATTAATTCTATATCCTCGGTTGTCCCTTTTTTTATAAGGGGATTCGTATCGAGATCGCTCTGGGCCATGGTTCTTCCGACATTGGTGTAGGTAATGTGGTGTGCGCGGTTGGAGACCCGCATCCGGGTCATGGCATTATTTTGAACTCTCGCATTTGATCCATGCTGATGCTAATGGTGGGTGGCTTGGTTTGGGGCTTCAGGTACGGTGTGTTACATGCATAGCATGCATGGCCCTACAAATTTTACGTGTATTGGGGAAAGGTTGTAATGCTTACAAAAGGTGTTTGGTTGCTCCATCTGGAAATGCCCGACGCTGCTGATGGCGACCAGGATTCGAATCCAACATGCAGTGTTGAGGGAATAGAGGCCCATAAAATAAGCTGTCAATATGGCATGTTTGTTTTTCGGACGGGCTTTTTTTGACTTCGATATACAGTAGTGCAAGAGTCGTATTCTCTTACCTAGGTCTTGCAGCCACGTGTCGCATTTTCTTTGAAAATTGCCGCCATAACTACGCATTTGACAAATGAAAAAGAAAAGAAACTCTAGAAACTGACACAGGCTAAGAAAACGGACTGCCAATCGCGTCATCCTCGGGCTTGGCTCATTGTTACCAAAGAGGATACTCCCGAGGTAGGATCGGTTTCTCATCCAACAGGCGCGGGGCTGAGGCAACCCAAATTTAGGCGCCACCTCCATTCAACCCCATACACAAGGCATCCCGGTGGCAATGATGGCTGTGGATGCGCATGTCGCTGAGTAGCCTAAGAACAATGGTATGTGATTAATGCACGGGCGCCTAAATAAAGTGGAGGTACGGATAATTGCCATGTTTATTTTTAGCAAATGAAATAATGTTCTCAGATGGAATTGAAATCGACAACTGCCGGAATGCTGCGCTGCTGGCTTGCGGCAACTACCGCCAACCACTGTTTCGCGCCAAGTAATGAGCCCTTGCGACAGACCGTTTTCGAACCCGCGGTAACATCATGGGCATTTTGTTTTGCTTTGGGCTTAAACGGTGATTTTTGGAAGATAAAGCCGTACATTGCTGGCAATGAAGGATTTATTTCGCCCGAATATTCTTCCATTCTGATGCACTGGCTGCTGGCGTAAAAAGTGGAAACGCCAAACGATTTGAAAGATTGATCATCGAGAATATAACAATAAAAGCATCGCCAGGGACCGACCTGTGCAAAAAGAAAGGATAATGTTGGATTCAAACCAACTGAACTGGACGAACAGGGAATCGAACCCTGGACCACTCCCAACTTATTCGAACGAATCATGCTAAGGGAGTATTATACCACTAAACCATTCGCCCGGATGAGTGCATTATGACAGCGACGCATCAAAATCAGACCAGAGCTTCTGGTCACAGGTTCATCGTCACCATGCTGAAACCCCTCTCAGCAAATCTGGACATTATAGCTTTTATCATGTTGGTTTCTAGCAACCGAGAAATCAGCTCCGTTGTTGTCTAGCGTATTCTGACCGTGACCCCCACTGCCTAAGCATCTGTGTCCAGTTGAAGTTGCCAAAGTCACCCAAATGGCATGATTCCACTCCTACATCACAGACAACTATCTTTAGTGTGAGCAAATTTTGCATCTCTCGTCTGCTCTAGCAAACTAATACCAAGAGCCGCGTCATACCCGCAACGCCAACAGGTGGCGTCTTCTAAAACGCGCCGAGCGACGATTTAGCGGTTCGTACGTCGGTGGCACGATTTGGTGGTGGGTGGCGCTCAACGCCGCCCAAGTCAAGCAATCGGCGAAGGAAAAGCCCCAGGTGCTTCAGACCACAAAGGCCATGCCATTTATGGGAGATACGGTTAATTAAACTCCATTCGTATCGGCGTGGCGTTCTAAGCGATCGAGTGAGGCGTCAAATATGTGAAGCTAGGGATCCGCTAGCCGATGAAGGCAAACTATTGAACGCTCGGTCCATTTTTCCACAGCACTATTTGCTTCTAGTGGGCTCGGCACCACGAATCTGGGTTTGTTTGACCAGGGGCGGGTTCAGCTGTGATTTGAAAGAATGCTTTTTAAATCCAGGGAGTCGCCGGTCGAGTGTGGAAAATCCCATGCTTTTTGTCTCTCTTTAATCGAACCATATTGTTCAGCCACTCCTTTGCAATGCACTCCTTCATCACGTTGGCGATCCTAGCCACTCTTGGCAATTTGAATTCTGTCTCTGCAACTCCTTGCAAACCCAACAGCTATGTCCTGAGCACTACCACCACCCTTGGAAGCTCCTCTTCCACAGTGTCCGAGGCCCACACCAACATTATTCCCTCTACAACGACACCCCCATCAAGCACTGTACCAACATCCACTGGTACTGTGGTGGCCATCGCGCCCAAAAACGACATTGCAAACGGTGGCTTCACTGATGTTGGTGACGGAACCGGCATACCCAACTTTACCGGTTCTTCACCTTCCATCGACAGAACAAACGGATTTCGTGGAGACGGAAGCAAAGATACGAACTGTGCCAAATTATCGGCGGGCGGCAATAGCGTTGTCAACAAGAGAGATCTGACATCCCCCTATCTCTCGCAGCAGATCAACAATTTGGAGGCCAACACAGCCTATACAGTTCGCTTTTCCATGTCCCTCGTGTCAACGAGCTCAGTTACCTGCACTGTGCAGGCTTCTCTTGGGTCTCAGTTCTTCAGTCAGGATATTGTCCCAGATTCGGCTGTCAACTGGGTCACTTACACGGAGCAAGTCACTGTCCAGTCCAACTCTGAGAGCCTGACTTTCTACTTCACATGCTCTTCCAGTGACCTCGTCACCATCTACATGGATTCCATCTTCGTCTCCAATCAAGTCACGCCAGCAAACATTGACGATGTGGCGCTCGACTGGGGAGATGAAATAAATACGACTCTTATCTCAACCACCATCGGCGGCCAAACGACCACTGCTTTTCCAACTACCACAGAGCCCACTACAACCGCGTTCTCGCGTCCTATCACCAGAACTCGTATTGAAGGCACAATGACACCTTCGGCCACGTGCCCTGGTGCCGTAACCCCTACTCCTCTTGCGACCTGTGTTTCTCGCACTCCCGCCTCTTCATCGTTGACTTGCGGTGTTCTTGGCGTCAAGGGCTGGGACTGGTGGGGCTACGCACCCTTTGTCACAAAGAGCCAAAAGTCGGTCGAAGATTGTGCACTGCTGTGCTACCAGGACGCTCTCAACTGTAACGCCTTTGCATATATCCCGGACTATTCGGGCCGGTCCATCTGTGCCTTTGGCTTCTACTCGCTTGCTCAAGATGGACTCACTCCAGGCGAAGCAGCTACTGCATATACTTGGTACGATCGGGATTGTTATGAGTGCGAGGCGTGCGCAAGCTAGAGTTGCATCGCACTATTGGCTTGGTTGACAATTCACTTATTTCATGTTTATAATAAGAGCTCTAATTCTTAGTTCAGGGTGCATCATGCCCACGAACTGATACTTGAGGCATCGCGTTGTAGATGATGCCAATCATAATATATTGTCTCATGCTTTTCCCAAATCATTCGATATATTCTTTTTGGGCCCTAGTACAATTCTTTAATATTTCGTAATTTGACATGCGACAATCTTGGAGGCTCTTGAATTCGGACTTTTCTGTCATCCCCTGTGTCCATTACCCCAGTAGCAACACATCGTCCAGTCCGGAGTTCGATCATGACAAGAAATCAGGCACTCCCTGCACTTTTCTCCTCAGCCAGCGACTGGAAGGCTTGAAGCATATCATCCCTCAAATCTTCCCAAGCCTCTACTCCGACCGAGACTCTGAGCAGCCTCTTGTCGATGGCGGCATCAGCCAGAGCGCGCCACTCAATGAGGCTTTCCACGCCGCCAAGACTGGTAGCGTGATGGAAAAGGTGCAATTTGCTTGGAAGCCGTCTCGCCAGGTTCTCGTCCTTCATTAGTATGGAAAACACAGCCCCATACCCTCCTGGCATTTGCTGTTGAAGCCATGACCCTTCCTCACTTGCTTCCGGCTGCAGGCTTGCATGCATCACTTGATCGAGCACCTCGCCGACCGCTCCCGAGTTAATTTGAGAGCTTAGCCAGCCGACAATCTCCGTCGTACTTTGAGCCTGTCGCTCAACTCGAAGTTCCAGCGTTCGGACGCTGCGCACACCTAACCAGCCTTCCAAGCTACCCATGACACTGCCCAGGTATGCACGCTCGGTGCGGAGCGTTTCAATACAGTTTTTTTCCGCCTCGAGCTCTTTCCGGATGCTTAAAACGCCGCAAAGCATATCAGAGTGCCCTCCAATGTACTTTGTCCCGCTGTGCATAATGATATCCACCCCCTGTTTGAACGGGTCCTGCAATGGCGGTGGGGCCATGGTGGCATCGCACGTCAACCATGCCCCGCGTTCTGTTGCAACACGCCGGTAATAGGCAAGGTCTACGGCCTCGCCGGTAGGGTTGAATGGCGTTTCGACGTGAATAATATCGCCGGGCTCAAGCTTTGCAAGATCGGTTGTCGAAAGGGTGAGAATTTCGAGGGGCTTGAGTTTCTGAACGATGCCAAGGGTGCCGTGACAACCATGGTATCCACGGCCTATGGCAATGTGACTTGGATTGAGAAAGACCAAAAGAGCGTGAAATGCGCCAAGTCCGGACGAATACGTCAATGATGGCCCGCCCAGGTACGCGGAAAGCAACGCTTCCAACCGATTCGTATTTGGCGCAGTGTAGCGACTATAGACATGGGAGTCGTGAGGCGCATTGGGCTAACTACATGGTTACCATAAATTCAGCCTGTGGGAGATGACTATGATGAGATCTTACATCCAGATTTTGCCCCCGTTCCAATTTGTCTGGATTTGGGTCGTAGCGAAAAGTTGTCGATACCTGCAAAGGCGGGGCAACTGCCTGATGGTTGTTGATGTAGTCATCGGCGTGTACCGCCGCTGTACAAAGCGAGAGATCGTTTGAAGACTTTTCTCCAGTAACTTGAGCCATTATGTGTATGGAGGCGAGACAGAAATTGATGTTTCACGGGTGCAGAAGTAAAAGAATGGGCTACATTCGTGGTCGTTTTATACTTGGATCCACGAGCAATTTTCCAACTCAAAAACCAGCGCCGGATAGGGTCGTCGAGTAAAGCCGCATTGGGCCGTAGACCAATCCTACCAATCACGAAGGCGTGGCCGATAACGGATGGCACTTAGGTAATGGCACTATAAAGTAATTTCACCGTTAGGTAATTGCACCGTTAGGTAATGGCGCCGTTAGGTAAGGGCAATCAATTGCATGTGAAATTCCGTCCAGTAAGTGGTGTTTTACACATCTTCGAAAGTGAAATGAGAGCATCAACTGTATAATAGCCATACTTGTAAATACAAAATACCAAGTGTTTTCCGTACAATATTTCAGACATATTCATACAACAATTATCTTCCTACAAAGTGGGACCACTTTGGGGATAAACCTGATAAATCCACCATCTTACATTGCTGCAAGAGTCCCCAGGCTCAAGGACATCTAGCCAGCTAGAGCGCAAGCGACCAAGAGGGGAAACACTGGCAAAAGCATGGAATGAAAGAATTAGCTCAACTCCAGTCCATAAACTCCAAAAATCAGATATGATTCAAAAAACGAGACGGTAAAATTTGGTAAGATGACTTGACACTTGGCTCACGACCGTGGTCTGAGACGCAAAAGTGAAGTCGCTTCGCTCAGTCTCGTTGGATCGCCGCCTCTGCTGCATGTCCTTGACGAATTTTGGCCAAGTATTGGTCAGGACCAGATATTTGATGTGGCTCTGCGCGTGGTCAAAAACAGCGGGGCCGAAGGAAGCGGGAATTGCGCCTGCGTAACGCGACCTGGCAAAGACATCGGCGTAGTCCGACTGGCCACAGGCTTGTCCCGAGGGAAAGGCCTGCTCGAGGTCGAAGGGTGTCGCAGGATTCACACCCGCTTCGCCGCAAAAGGCTTTTTCTGCTTTTTCAAAGATGTCTTCGAGCTCTTTCAAGTCAGTGGAAGACAGGTTTAACGGAAAGTCGGCGTGGCTGGGGCTGATGAACGTTGTGTAGACCTCCAGCGCGCGATGATACGCATCCCGCCTTTGCTCTACACTGGATATCTGATGCCATGTTGCCTTCCATGCCGACACACTAGTCAGGAAGGCAACGTTTTCTCCGGAAAAGTCGCTCAGCGCCGAAAAGTCCTGCAGCGGACCCGGATTATCACTCAGTACCAGATCGAGCGCGCTCATGGTAAACAGCCTATCATTCAATCCAGGATCTGAAAAGTCCAGTGTCTGAGTACTTTGAAGATAGTGAATTGAAAGCTTCAGTTCTGATGAGCTTGAGGATCCGGCTGTCCTTTGCATCGAGGAATTCTCCCATTTCGCGTTTGAATCTTGAACAATCTTATTCAAGGCCCATAGTCTGAGAACCTGGAAGACTGGTACGAACACGGTGAATATTTCAAACATGAAAACGGAAGCATGAATCCTAGGTTCAGTCAGCATCCGACTTGTCCCACCAGGGTCAGTCCCTCTCGAGGGAAATAAACACCTACCATTGGCTCGGAGAGAAATATGCATTGACTTTCGCAAACGCAGGCACATACGTCGCAATCAAGAACATAGGCGTTGCATGAAGACTAGAGAATAATCAATCAGCGATGTAACTTGGATGCTCGGGGCGTGACCAACTTGGAAAGACAACAGCCGATAGTTTGGGCGCGCCACCCCATAGTATCGCGAATGCCCCAAGCCCGGAAAATGAGGATGGGTGCCACCTGAAAGATGTGTCAGTCGTGAGTATTTCATAAAATCTTGGTCCTAAAACGTACAATCCACGTCCAAATCACTTGCCACAAGACAGATGGCCACCATTCCCAACCTCTACCCAGCTCTACCACTTGCTCTAGAAGCACTGCACTGTGAAGCTCCGTGCCGGGGATTCCAAATGTCGGGTGGTACTTTCTGCAAGCTAACCACATGCCCACAGTGAGAAAAACCTAGCCATAATTGTCAGTGCCCGGATCAGTTCCACAAACCAGAATTCAAGTACCTGAACAGCCATGCCCAACCCGATGAACAACATCATCCTTTTGATAAAGTCCATGTTTCTCAGACGGCAAAGCCAAGAGGTCGAAGCACCGTTACAACCCGACATCTTCCGCAAATCCGGATGCGCGAACCGTTTCTGCATCTTGGCAATGTGCAGAAAGCGACTGTTCGAGGCGTGGAACAGTGCAATGCCGAGGGGGAACCAGATGCCCATGAAGAAGTACTGCACGTCGTATGCCAGAACAAGAGGCATCGTTGCTCCGATTGGGTACACAAGCTGCCCCAGAATCCAATAGGCATGTAGAAACGTGATGGCGGCGAACGACAGGGGCAATCCCCGGAGCTTGAGGACCGGGTTGTGGCGGTTGAATAAGCAAAACACCATGCCGCCAAAGACGAGAGTCGTCCACGTCACGCAGAACGAAAGGTAGAAAACACCCACTTGATCCCACCTGGGCGGGCTGGGAGGGACCGTGTACACCGAGAGGTTCTCCATTGCTGTTCAACAGGATGCTGATGGTGGCAGTGGATGGGTATGATCGCCTGGGAGGAAGACGACATTTATTCTGGAAGCGACGGCAGGTGATCCGTTGTCTTTTCCAGAGGAAGAAGGTGAAACCTTGCAATTTCAGCTCTTGTGTTAGATTTCTTTGTTATCGCCGATCCTGGAGTCTTCTCCGCCCCAGCACACGTTCCCTGGGGTGCGGATGGTCCAATTAGAGCTCGACGCTTGGGTCATGGCAAATGTCAGGGCGTCTTGGCTCCAAGCTTTCAGTTAATGGCCAAAAAGCAATATGTCGCTCCCGCAGCGGGGACGTGGAGTTACCCCGCGGTCTAGTAGATCCCCTTCTGGTGCTAGTTGCGCCTCTAGTTTCATTTGCGGCATGGAATGGAAGCCCGCTATGGCCGCCGACCGATTTTCTACCAGTCATTAGGTTGGGTAGAGCTGAGACATTGGCAGGGGTGGGAGACAATGGATTCTTCGAGCCCCTCGATGTCTAAGAATGGCATTGTCATCCAAGGGTGTCGATTGACAGGAATGTCGACGATCCTATTTTGCCTCTTTTTGAATGAAACGAGGTCACTGCGCTATGGAATGCGCGATATTGATCGAAAAGTCGAGCCATTGGTGCGGAAATCGACATGTGCCTCGCAATACATTGCCATCTATTCCATTCTTGCTCTCGATAAATCTCTCCAAGACATCCTGCTAAGACAAACGCAGTTCTCCAATATTTCCCATCGTATGGCAAAATAGTTTGTCCCGAACGGCAGCGAGCCTGTTCTGCAAAGAATCCAAGAGCTCAAATTGCCAGCCGAACGTTGATGTCATGAGGCTGGCTGTCAAGAACTCGCTCAAGTCTTGGCAGCGCTGACAGGTCTCCGAAATACTTCGGAAATCACTTTGCAGGGGTCTTTCGGTCCTAACGCTAAACCTTGTCTAGCAAGCACGGTTTACTAATCATTTGCACAAACACGACTCTTCATTGAACGTCATCCAAGATGGACCTGGGTGAAACATGCCCAAAAGTGGCGACAAGGAAACAAGTTGCTAGTAGAACAGGTATTGAGGCTATTATAGATATAATTGATAAAAGGTCATTAGATTACATAAAATAAAACCCTGCTGTCGTAGTGGACTAGTCTATATGCTGTAGATGTGTTGATGATAAAAGAAAAAAAAGTAAAAGACAGACGCTCAAGTTTTTAAACCAAACCCAACCTAGTTAGACCCCTTGCGCTTAAAAGAAATCTTCTTGACCCTAAAGAGGTAATAAGTAATGACAGCAATAAAAATGTTAAAGAACACATAAGCCCAGACGATTCCAAAGTTACGCCATCGCTCGCTCCAAAAGATCTTGCTGCCGGAAAGAAACTCGTCGGCGACCTTGAGCGAGCAGTAGCCGCAGTTCTCGGTCGCGTTGGGGTTCTGCAGCTGGCCCGGGGCAGTGGTCATGTAGTCGGCGAGATACTCGCCGCAGGTCTGGCCGCTGGGGGGGTTGAAGATGGACATTTCCGTGTCGGAGCAGGTGACGGGCCGGTCGTGCAGGATGGTCGACACGATGTTGCCAACCCAGTACGTGAACGGGGACACCCGGTACATGAAGGTCCAGAACCCAGGCAGGGCGTTGGGCCCCTGGAGAACACCGCAAAAGGTCATGCTCATCATGGCCAGAAGCGTCACCACGGAACCCGCTGTCTGCGCGTCGGGGAGGGCCGCAATGGTCATGTGCGCGAATGAGCTTGCATAGACGAAGAGCTGGATGCACGACAGCAGGACGAGAACCTGGCGGTCGGAGCTTTGCACCCCGACAACGGGGTAGTAGAAGCAGACATAGATGAGAATACCGGCGAAAATCTGGTAGGGAATCTCGACGAAGATGTTGGCCAGGAGGAACGCCTTCCAGGAGTAGGCTTTGCTGGGCCTCTCGCGGACCTCGTATAGAGATCGCTGAGTGATGAAGAGTGGTTGAATCTGGCCAATGGTTAGTATGTCATAGCATTTATGATTAGGCCGTAATGGAGCTTACCTGTTGCACGAGTGTACTGAAGATGGTGATCAACATGAAGACGGCGTACACTACGTTGTTCATACCAGCCAAGCTTCCCTTGGCGTTGTAAAAGGAGAAACCAATGAAGAGGCCAGCAGCGATGCTCAAGGCAATCTTGGCGAAAACGTAGCTAGGAGACCGCCAGTACTGCTGGAACACTCGCCAAGTCACAATTCTCATCTGCATCATCAGCGGCGCGGCGAACTCTGCCACCTCGTCTGCCGATCCCTGGACCGTGGACCCACTGTTTCCGTTGGCAATGATGTTCTGGATCTCAGCGTCCACTGCCTGTCGCTCGTTGCTGGACTTCCAAACCTCGTGCCAGTCCATGTCGCTGTTGACCAGTTCGAGCATGTACTCGGCGGGGTTCTCGTCGTTGTCACACTGTCTAGCACCGTTTGACTCAAAGTAGTCCAACAGGACGCGCGAGTTGGGGCCAATGTCGCCAAAGTAGACGGTTCTACCTCCCTTGGCGAGGAACAAAAGGCGATCGAATTCCTGGAAGAGAATGGCGCTGGGTTGATGGATGGTGCAGAGAATAGCCTGACCCGCATTTGCCAGCTTGCGCAGGAGAGCGCAGATGGCCCAGGAGCTCTGTGAGTCAAGACCGCTAGTGGGCTCGTCAAGGAAGAGAAGGAGCTTGGGCTTGGCGGCGAGTTCAACACCGATGGTAAGAAGCTTTCGTTGTTCGACATTCAGACCCTCTCCAGGCACACCGACGATGGCATCAGCAAAGTCTCTCATGTTAAGCATGTCAATGATGCCCTCGACATATTCAAACTTTTCCTCTTTGCTGACATCCTGGGGCTGACGAAGAAGGGCGCTGAATTGCAAGCTCTCGCGGACAGTGGAGGTCTGCAGATGAAGATCTACAATCGGGTTAGTTTTTGTCCATTAAATGGTATTCATGCATAACACATACCTTGTTGCTGCACGTAGCCAGTCTTTCGCTGAAAGCTGGCATCCAGAGGGTGTCCATTCACAAGCATGTCACCGGTGATGACACCAGTAGTAGTTCTTTGAGCAAGAGCATCGAGAAGAGTTGTTTTTCCAGCACCACTGGAGCCCATCAATGCTGTCAAAGTACCAGGCTTGACCCATCCAGAGATGTTGTTCAAAAGGCGTCGAGGCTCTCCCTTGATTTCAATGTCGTACACCAGATCCTTCCAGGTAAAAATGTCCGTCTGGGGTGGGATCGCATTGAGGGCAGAGTCGCCAGTATCGGCAGTAGCCTCGGGGTTGCTAGCCATCTCTTCGTCCGTTCCTTTGCCTCCAATCATCTTCTTGAGGTGTGCCGGGACGCGGCCTCGGAGGAAGACAAGAGCCTCGGCCTTGCTCTCGCTTGCGGAGCTGAGCTCGGTGGCGGCAAAGTAAATAAGCATAAAGAAGATGAGGAAGGCAATGAGGATACCAAAGTTTCTCCAGACGTGCGAGTAATAGTACTTGAAGCTATTGGCAATGTAGGAGTCGCCGTTGACAGTAGCACGTCCTGCTTCCGCACCGACAGCTGAGCAGATCCATGAGTCTCCAATATTGGGCGAGTAGGATGGAATAATGCTGGAACAGATGATCTCTCTTCCGTGAAATTCGTTGGCGATCAAGATCTCGAATGCGTAGAACAAGGGGTTGATCCAGCGAATCCAGCTAAACCAATCTTTCATCTGCGGGACGGCGACAACAAAACCAGTGTAGATGACAAGTGCGAGAACCAAGACTCCGGCCAGAGACATTGCTTGCGATACCGTCTTCGTGATGGCTGCCATTGTCCTGAAGACGGCCACCATGACGAATGTAGAGATGTAAGCGATGAGGAAGTACAGGAAGAATGGACCAGCTTCTCGGCGGAGACCAGATAGGAAGTAGATGACCACGTTGAAGGCGACAGATGAGACGAATTTGATGGGTATGTCGGTGATGATGCCCGCTATAGCTTCTGTAGCAGGATGATAGAAGGCGTAGGATTTGTGCTTTTCGACGATTTCGCGCTGACTGTAAAGGTTGGTGATCTCGGAAATGGCGGCAAGGGCGTTCATCAAGACGGCCATGAACAAGACTGCACCCTTGGAGGCCATGCTGATTGTACCGTTGGCTTGGCCATAGTAAATGGAACCAACCACCAAAGCCATGATGAACTGACTGATGACTGCGGCAAATGTAGCCGACTTATCGTTCCAGATACGCTGGAAGCCTCGTTTCGTGTTAAGTTCGACCTGCTTTGCGACGCTGATGAGATAGGGCGAGCCGGGGCGGGCGCGCTTGGACTGGACAAGCTGCTTGTGGTCGCGGAAAGCTTGGGCAGTGGGGCCAGAGTTGTCAACCGGGAACTCCTCCTTGTATTCCTGCAGCTCAACCTTGAGGGCTTGGTACTCGGGGGATTGCTTCCAGTAGCGTTCAAACTCCTCGGGGGTGCGAGGCACCTGCTTTTCCATTCCTTCGCGGGCTTTTCTCTCGCTAGGGTTGGTGACAGAGGTGAGGAAGTCTCCGGTGGTCTGGCGAGACGGGCAAACCCATCCTTGCCTCTCGAAAAAGGCCTTGGCCTCGCTTGCGGGTCCAAAGTAGATCTGGCGGCCCTCGTAGAGAACGGTGGCCTTGTCGAATAGATCGTAAATAGACTGACTGGCTTGGTAGATGGCCACAGCGTTGGAGACACCGGTCGCATCACAGACCAGTCTCAGAGTCTGAACGAACTTGAAAGCGCTGGCGGAATCAAGACCACGTGTGCTGTAAACTAGTTAGCGGCCCGTCGATCATAGAATCTTGGCTATAGAGACATACCTGTTGTCCCAAGCGAAGAATGCGGCTCCCGCGACAATCATTTCCGCAATACTGACGCGCTTCCTCTCACCACCAGACACGCCTCGGATAAAGTCATTGCCGACCTTGGTGTTGTAGGTGTGGCTGAGACCACAGATGGCCATGACAATCTTGGCTGTGTACTCGCTGAATTGCTGGCGGGTCATGCCTTGGATTCGGTTGCTGGGGGTTCGGCACGAGGCTGCAAACTCGAGCGTCTGCCCCACGGTAAGGTGAGGGAAGTGTTTGTCAACCTGCAAAGATTAGATGTCAGCGAGAGAATTAAACAGATATAGATTCTCGTCCACATACCTCTTGGTTGTAGACAACTTCGCCATTAAACTCCTTGACCATGACATCCTGGGGAATACCATTATAGCTGATGGTGGATGAATCGTCCAACTGGAGACCATGTAGCTCTCCGCACATGGACTTGAGCAGGGTACTGCAGCCAGATCCTGGCCTTCCTAGCACAATCAGAAGCTCTCCATCTCTAACGATTCCATCGAAATCGTGGAGAATCTTCTTGGGTGCCTTGCTGCCGAAGCTAAGCAGCTCGGCAGGGCGCAGGATGCTAGTAATGTAGTCGCCAACTGTGGGCTGCAGCTGGAGAGCTTCTCCCACACCAGAGACGTTCAAGTTGGAGAAGCCAATACCAGACTTTTTTAGGGCGTGTCCCTGTTCTCTGAACTCCTCGACAAAGTAATGCAGCCACTTTCCCAGGTCAAATTTGTCGCTCTCTGGCTGCAGGGCAGGATCATTCTCGGCGATTGAATCCAATCTTGTTGGCCTCGATGTTGTGCCTGCAACGCTTCTTGTTCGCGAAAGATTTGTGGCAATTCTTGTCAACTCTCTCCTGTCAGCCTCGTCCATGGCAGCAAAGCTCTCCTCGATGTTGTGTCGCTGCTCATTGGTGCGGGTGGGGGTTTTGATCGGGCTGAATTCTGGGGAAATAGAGCTGGAGTCAGATTCGATTTCGTAATCTTCATTTCCGTGCCGTATCGTGTTTGAGTCTCGGGAAGAGGAACCCGGGGGCGATTGGGACTCTTGTTTTGATGAGGACTCCATGTTGGGCGTCAGGTATGTGATTGACCCCTATTGAAGCAGTGGTTTGTTGGTAGTTGTTGTGATTGAAGTTGATGTGGAAGAGAAGAAAAACATGGGGGAATGAAAAGTATTATTAAATACAAAGAACACAAAGATAGCCGGGATCAAGGCGTCCGCGTCGACATGTTGGGGATGCCATACGGGCCGTCCGTGCTGCCCGTCGGTGTCGGGGTCTCGCGGCGGATTAGGACCCGACAGCACGCTTCACCCGTCGCCATCGGCCGGCAAGGGTGTCGCAACAACGCGGCGACGCTCAGCCTTAGCGCTAGCACACAAGCCGGCACTGAGTCAGTCGCTAGCCTTCGTATTGCGGACCACTCAGTGCAACGCAAGCAAGGTTCACACAGCCTGCACAGACCGAGACCCACGTCATCGAACATTCTGTGGCTTGTGCGACATGATTATGTCAGCGGCGAAAACATGTTCCCGGCGGCCCTACCCTATTGTGAAATGTATGAACCCTCGAATGCGGTTGCGCTGCACGGTGAATTTCTCGAACAACGCCAAACTATAGCCGCTCAGACTGCTATTTCCAAACGCACAGAGCAGGAAATATTCGTTGCTATGGCTTCGCCCAATGTTATGATACGAGACAACTGTGTTGCGAAGCAAAGGTCTGAGTGGCCTGTCCAGCAAAGGTTCGGTTCACACAAGCTGGGTAAAATGTCTAGGTTTCAATAAAAAATGCCCATTATTTTCGGGCTTCTTCCGTAATTTGCAAAATATTCTTCATGTTTTTATCAATCTACTAACATGGTTATCTATAGAATGAAAAGTGGATGAAGCATTCAAAGTTGGACCAGTAATTTCAATTGTACTATTCTGCCAACGTTGATTTGTCTGGAACGGTTCAAATAGACTCTTGTTTTAGAATATTGCACCCGTTCTCTCGTCTGTAGGGTAAGATCTAGCACTGTCCAAGCGACAAGTGAAGTTACACCGAAAAACAGGTGCGCACGGAGACAAAGCAATAAGACAAAGTTTTAATCGAACCCGAGAGCTCATCGCTTGGTGTTGGCGCTGTCAATGTTTGGCCGCTTAGTCATAGGGCGGGGCGCCGGGACCTACGGAGAACCCGACGTTTTTTCCCCCGTCCAACAATCGGGTGCACATTGGCCCGTCGGGTGCGTGGGTACGTCATGTTTCGTCATTCGTTTCCCTGTCGCTGTCTTGTTGTCCAACTCGAAGAAAATTCCTCGACCTTCGACTCGGGACGCTACGATTTTTCAAAAGCCGAAGCCCAACAAGTTTCGGGCCATCGGCTGCCTTCCAACGACGCCGGCTTTAACAAACCGTGAAACAGCAACCGTGCTACAGCAACCTTGAGAGCAGAAACGAGGGAAAAACTCTACCAAATTATTGACTGATTTATAAGCGACGTTACATAAAAAGGCCGAAAACGTGCATTGTATGGACGCTGCTCATATCCATATCTCAAGCTCTCGGGCCATGACTTGAGTTTTGTTTTGACTTGGACCCTTTTGTTTGACTAGTCCCACAGTAACGAGATCGGATAACAGGGGCGTGCGTGCCGAGATGAGATTATGCAAGGGATAAGGGAGTGGTCCATGAGTAGGGCTCTTGATTCGAACGCACGCCCACGGCATGCAATCAAGCTTGACCGTTTGCAGTTAACCTTTCGCTGGAAGCTCGTACTGGAAATAAAACTCTGAAGCCTAGGCCGGGACTCTTATCACCGACAGGAGAGTTTTTAGGAGCAGCCCAATCAACCAAATGTTTGTATAGGACGGACCTCGTCCATTAAGGGTGGTTCAGTGGAGCCTGGACCAGGTCGAGTCGCATCCCAATCCACCGCGGTGGGGGAACAGTTCTGGAAAGACGACCTGCGCCAGGTTCTATAGAGATTCCATATGTTGAAAAGAAGAAGAAGAGGGAGAAGAAATCCTGCATGAGTTTGGTAATCAAGATTTTGAATGTACTGCTAAAAAAAGCTGTTTCTTGGCGCTATTCGCTGACCCAAGGACAAACAGTATACTGGAGCCCCGGTGTAGATCGGCGTCCAAGATTGGCTGGCGATCCAGAGTCTGGCAGTCTGGCATTCTTGGCGCATGGGTGTTTCCGGAGACGAACCCCGGTCAAGTGAGATTAAATTCAGGAAATAGCCTTCCTACCCCTTGAGATCTCCCTGCGAATGAAATAATAACATGTTGGTGCCCCGTGGCAAGCTTTTAGTCCATGAGAATCTAGATCGCCTCGGTACTGCCGAGTTAATGCGACCAAAGACGAGATAGGAGAAAGAAGGCCCGGGATCGTATGACGACCACAATCCTGCATCTTCTTGAAAAATGGCCCACATAAGTTCGTTCATATCCGGAATCTGCCTAATTTTCTTTTTACACGCTCATGGTTAATAGTGGATAGCCTTCCATGTAGGTATGACAACTCCACGAGCTCCAGACGAACAAAACAAGAAAACAAAAAAGAAGAAAGAAAAAAAGTAAAAAACAAGGTTCGAGCTGCTGACATCCTAGAAGTTGATAAATTCATTTTTAGTGGCTGCACCGAAACTGGAAACCCCTTTGAATGAGGTTAGATTTGTTCGAGCGCCACGGCGCGAAAGCCTAATGCCATGTCCGCATACGACAGCCATGGTTTCATTGGAAGGTCTGATATGCACAAGCAACTCAACAATTTTCTACTTCAACTTGTCCCAAATATGACGCAATAAATAAGCACTTGTTGCACCCCAATGCCCGCTTACTCGCTCTCCATTCGAATGCCCCGTCGGAGCAGAGCGCACTCGACGCGTCCGCCTTGGCTTGCAGGCGAGATGCAGCCAACAGCCTCCAAACTCCACTTAAAATGCCTCCAATGAAGCTCTCTCGGACGGTTTCACTCCCCAGGAGCATACCATCACGTGTATCGGCTATAGTTACCCAAAGGGATCCACATGGTGCAATTCTCTCAAAACCCCGCCCTTTCAGCCTCACCCGCTCCGTTTTCCCACCCATTTGGGCAATCCCCACTCGAGCTTGAGAACTTTACTAAGTGGCAGATTAGTGTGGCAGACCTGGCGCTCAATAAACTCTGTATTGGCAATTGAAGGAGCAATTTGCATTGTTTTACCGTATCTGAGCAATTATGCAGTCAGATTTCGTCCTCGACCCGCTTCACTTCGCGGCCAGCCAGATCACTGCCAGCACGGCCCAGGTCTGTGAAGCAATACGCCAAAACGATGAGGCCACCAAGCACGAGTTTGTACGTCTACTTGATTGCGCTTCTTTTTGGAGCCCTCCTGATTTTGGCCCAAGTACTCACCTCCCGTAGGGTGACATCGTAAAGATGCGAGCGGGGGTGACCCCGAACATTCTCCCACAAGGCGAATACCTTTCGATTGAGTCCAGGGAGGCTGGTCGATCTATTCCCTGCCGCATGCTTAAGCCCAGCAACAAGGAGCCATCTGGCGTCTTCCTCCATTTCCATGGCGGCGGCGTCGCCATTGGCTCCCACGACATGTAAGTTCAATGTCAATTGCCTTGCGTGGAGACGATTTCTGAATTAACAAACGTATCTTAGGAACGACCACCTTCTTCAGCGGTTTGCTGATGCCTCAGGCTGCGTAGCGCTGTCTGTTGACTACCGACTGGCCCCGGAAAACCCATTTCCTCTGTCGCAGCAAGATTGCTTTGACGCCGCCGACTATGTTGTCAAAAACGGACTCGCAAAGTTTGGTGGACCGCTTCGGTTTATCGGAGGAGAGGTGTGTAGTCTGACGTGCCATGCGCATTGGACTTTGTGCGATTCAACTGCTAACCCCTGCAACCCGAGTAGTCTGCTGGCGCATATTTGTCGATGCAAACCTTTTTCCATCTTGTCGGTACCAATGAAAAATTGGATAGCTTGAAAGGTTTGGTCTTCTCGTATGGATGCTTCTCTTGGTCGTCTCTACCTACGGTCTTCACCCTCGAAAACACCGTTTGTATTGACCAGGACAAGATTGCAACGTTCCGCAGTTTTTCTTACCCCGATGACGGGACTAAAATACTGCCTCTATTGGACGAATTCGAGAGCGAATTCGGCATCCTTGCCCAACGCGGACACCCATACGACCACTATGTTAAGCACCCGGCCATCTCGTCTCTTTTCCGACGGCTCGACAAGATCCAGTCCCGATTACCACCCGCCCTATTTCTTTGTGGAACAGCTGATCCACTTCTAGACGACACCATTTTGATGTCGGCTCACTGGCAAATGGCAGGCGGTCCCGCTGTGACCAAGTTTGTGACGGGGGCTCCTCATGCATTTGTTGAGTTTCCCATAGAGCTCGGCGATTGCTGCGTGACGGGCGCTGACCATATCCGACAATTTCTTGAAGAGAATTCTACCTAGCCTTAAAAAGCAGCGAATCAAACTATCTGTTGATAGACGATAAATAAAACGACCCTCTTGATTGGTCGTGTTTGTCCTATGTCTGGTGATTTCAGAAATCGTACTGCGTTGCGTAGATGCGCCACCTGCAAACCCCGAAATTGTCCAAAAAGATGTTTCTAGAAAATTCCAAAGAACCAACATTTTCCACGCCAAAGATGCATCTTAGCGCCTCCTCAGCCTGGTTGGGATGTAATTGCGGCTGATTTCAAAGAACGGACGAATTCGCAGGACCGAGCTGATAAAATACACGCCATGGCGTTGGCGAGCCCACATTACGGCTGCGCTACCCCACATCGGGATCCGTCTCGGAGGCCGAAGCCACTCTGATTGGCTCTCTGCGGGCCCCGAGTCGTGCAAGTTTGTAAGCAATACTCCTCGTCCGTTGTGCGAGCAGAAAAGCGGCCGAAATTGATACGCGAGCCAACTTATCAAAAGTGCCAAGTTGGTGCTTGTGCGGGATTCGACGCCACGAAGCCTGCGTTGAAATCACTTTCCCATATAAGACGACGGCTGGCACCCACCACTCCAACCACTATGCACACTGCCAATCACCATCACCACCTTCCACACGTTCAACCTTAAATTTCAAGCTTAAAACACCCTTTCCCAGATGTCTCGCGTTCTTCTTATTTCCGGCGCCACCGGGAAGCAGGGTGGCAGTGTTATCCGCGCGCTTCTTGCTCGCAAGGCCGACTTCAAAATTCTCGCCGTCACCCGAGACCCAGAATCCCCCTCGGCCAAGAGACTGGCCGCCAAGTCCTCCAACATCTCTCTTGTTCAGGGCAACCTCGACAACACCGAGGAGATCTTCCAAAATGCAAAGAAGATTGCCAACTCGCCCATTTGGGGAGTTTTTAGCATCCAGGTACGGATTCCTGCCAAAGCACCTTTGTTGGCTGACGGTAGCGTGCTAATCAAAGTCTAGTCACCGGGCATGAACAAGAATGGTCCCATGATGGAGGAAGCACAAGGGAAAGCCCTGGTGGATTCTGCCCTCAAACACGGTGTTGAGCACTTTGTCTACTCGTCCGTCGACCGGCACGGCGAGCAGTCAATCGACAACCCCACCGACATTCCTCATTTTGTGAGCAAGCATAACATTGAGCACCACCTCATCAGCAAGGCCAAGAACGCAAAAATGTCGTGGACCATTCTAAGACCTGTGGCCTTTATGGAGAATTTCGAGATCGGCTTCGTTGGCAAGATATTTGCGACGGCTTGGAGGGACACCGTCAAGAGCCGCCCCCTCCAGCTGGTTTCAACCGATGACATTGGTCAATTCGCGGCAATTTCATTCGCTTCCCCAGAGGAATTCAATGGAAAGAGCATTTCGTTGGCAGGGGATGAATTGACGTGGGACCAGGTCGTCGAAATCTTCAAGGCCAAGACTGGGGCAGCCCCACCAACCACATTTGGGTTTTTGGCCAAGCTTCTTTTATGGCTCTCCAAGGAGATGGGTACCATGTTTGCCTTTTTTGAGAGAGAAGGATATGATGCCAATATTAGTGCCCTGAAGAAGATGTATCCTGGGTTGACCGATTTCAAGACGTGGCTGGAAGAGAGCCCATATGTAAAGAAGTGAGCCATGGAAATCGCGGGCTCACAGTAAACTTGTATTAATATCTTTTGGTTGTTTTATAATACATAATTTGCATACATGATAGAACATGAGAGAGTCCGAAGTCAAGAAAATGGAAGCAGGTTCAGTCTGATTTTCACCTCCATGTCAGTCGACCGCTTCACGATATGTGGCAGATCGCCTGGGCTAGGTGCACAGCTGAAAGTAATACCCAAATCGTACCAATTCCAGGAGCGCATTAAATAAATTCGGTTCAAAACGATCTTGATAAAGATCGAGCGTAATTAATCGAAGACGCTGGGTACGTGCGTCGACCTAGATTGACTACCTCAGACTACCTTCGCACGAGGATACTTCACCACATAAGCAGCGGGTTTGTAGCATTCTCCGGGACCTGCTGGATCACATCCCAGTGTTCTTCAATGCAGGATCCATTGAAACGGTACATGTCGACAATGGCTGTCGGTCGAGTATCGCCATCAACATCCACCCGAGTGTGGATAAATGCAAATTCCCCAGCCACCCCCGATTTGGCAATGGTGAAGTTGACAGCTTCCAGAAACGACCCTATCATGACTATGCCGTTCTCCCGGCCGGATATAGCGAAAGGGTTGTGCCGGATGAAGTCCTCGGGCATATGATCGAGAAGGGCCCGAGTGCTATTCTTTTCCACGTAGAGCTTCTGGACAAACTCGTCAAAGATGGCTCTCTTTTCGACCGTGGTGATCGAGCGCGGCGGGCAGTACGGAGCTCCCGATTCTGCATACGCCGGCTGAGCTGTGGTGCTCGTGGCCAAGGTGGCATAAAGTAAAGCCGTAACAGAAAACGGCTTCATTTTGATAGATGGTCGTTGTACGTGTAGTGATTGAGCGACGATTATGAAATGAGATGGCCACTTTTGGTGTACTGTGCGATGAATATGTATTGAAGCCGGTGACCTTATATATGCAAAAAGTTCGGCTGCACCGGATAGTTCACTCATCAAAGCCCCAAATATCACGCCAGACAAGCGAAGGGAACGAGTGGGAAATTTTCTTCGATTTTACGAGCTAACTGAAAATTGATGAAGCATCCCTCTTCTGTGGGACTGCCGCGCGCTGAAACTCGTCATTTGCCATCAATATCTAAGCATAAATAGCAAACGGGTTCTTTTTGAGCCCGCTACAGCCTCATGAGTACATATGCTACTCAAGTGGGGACTTTTTATTCAAGTCGGATCTAATTGATTCCCAGAATGGTGCGGATGGAAACAAATTCTATCAATTGTGTCACGCCAAGAAGTTCGGGATCAATTTTTGCACACCGACCAACTACCCCATATTTCAATGCGCGCGCATTCTCCACGTTGCATCGTAGTTCGTCTATGCTACGTATGTCCTAGCGTCAAAAGGGTTGGTTTATCAATAATTACATGGAATGGGGGCATTTGGCTCATTTTTGGTTTGTCCAGTTCTCAGTGCTTTCAGGTGAAATGACGTAAAAGCTAAATCATCCGTCGATTCCACCCAACGATTTTGAACTAGCACTTCACGCAAATGACCAAATTTTAATAATCGAATTTCATCAATGTGTATAGTTTTATGCTTAAAAGCATGACAAATGAGTTGAGAATCGCGCCGAACATTGTCAAGTGGAGGTCCTACCCTGCGGTGAAAATTAGAGGGTTGTAACTTGTGGGTTCATTATCGTGAGCACGATTGTTCTTTTCCGGTTTACATTAAAACCAGCTGAATTTATTTCATTCCTTAGTATGCATGATAACCTTAGACGGAGGGTGTTTCCTAACAGATGGGATGGATTCACTATGCACGTTTGGCCTGCTTGACCCACATATATAAGCTCATGTGATTGGCCAAGCTCAGCGGCAGCGTTATCATGGTCTATCGCTCATATTTCTCGTATTCACACGTCGCGTTCACCTATCTTCATCATCAATTAGCCACCATGCCTCGGAATGCTTGCACGCAATGCAGGTGAGGCGTATCATCTAGTTTACCGACAGCATACTAATGCCAAGCGCGCCGAAGAGTTCGCAAAATTAAATGCATTTTAGAGAATCAGAATGGCAGATGTCGACGATGTGACAGCCGCAACTTGCCCTGCTCATACGCGTCGCAGGTGAATAGGCCCATGCCTGCGCCCCAGCGGAGCCCAAATGTTGAGGACGCGACCCCTGATGCTACATCATTCGGACGACTGGAGCAGTTGGTTCTCACCTCTCTGAACAGTGAAACCTCGGGCCTTGATGTGGGAAGCGGCATTCCGGCCGAGCTGCTCCGCGAAGGCCAGCTCACACAAACGCTGCTTCTGCTCTACTTTAGCAATTTCAACGACGTGCACTTCATGTTTGATCAAACTCTCTTTCTCAGACAATATGTTCTTGGAAACTGCCCAAAGGTTTTGCTGTATGCGATGATGGCGCTGGGGATCAGGTACCGCTGCTGCTCCGCCATTTCCCACCACAAGTCTGACTGCATGTAGATACTCTCATGCGCCATTCCAAAATCGCCACTTGCAAGCGCACTGGGGCGAGCCGCTATTTGAAGAATCGCGTCGCTTGCTGAAGGAGGAATTCGATCACCCATCGACGACGACGATCCAGACCTATGTTCTGCTGGCTACCTATCACCTTGCATTTGGAGGCACACGCAAAGCCTGGATCTATCTTAGTCGGTCAAAAATCGGATACTTGGTTTCTATATACTGGCTAACGCGTTTTAGATTCGGCGAGGAGCTTTCTTTGTCTGCTCGGCCTCCAAGCGGACCACGACGACGCGGAAACAGACCTGGTGCAAGCCGAGCTATCGCGGCGCTTGGTTGCCACTATTGCTATTATGGAGAATACGTTGACCCCATGCCTAAAGTTGAGAACGCCCTTTTTGCGGATATCTCCGGTTCCTCGTTTATATAGCGAGGAAGAGTTTGATATGATCAAGTTTCGCACTTATGTGGACACCAACCGCACGCCCCTTCCCAACGTTGCACAGGAAATCTTGACGTTATCCGAGATATACTACCAAGCATGCCAGAAACAACGAAATTGTCCGGATCACGGCCAAGAAGACGCGGTCCAGCAGCTCCTCCAGTGGCGGCTGTCTTTGCCTACAGCCCTGAGATACTCGGAGCACAACTTTGAGACGCACAAATCCAAGTTTGCTTTGCGACCATACATTTTTATGCATATTCTTCACCATCACATCTGGCAAATGGTTTTATTTGATACGCTGGAGTGGTCTACACTTGCGTTCAACGATGTGGGAATTCACGATGGGAGACATGGCGAGGTTTACCAGCATGCCGTTGAAATGGCAGAGATTGCAAATCATCTTTGGGAGACTGCGGACCTGGACCTGCACAATGGCACATTTGCTCAAGCAGTCGGTGTCTCCCAGGTAATCCTGACCCACCGTCTCCTATCAGCATCTGAGTTGGGTGTAAAACTGTCCAGCCAAAAGATGATTCTTGGCCTGAGAGATTGTGTTATCAGAATAAAAAAGAGCTGCCGGTTGTTTAATTGGGTGGTAAGTCAGCGACGAGCCGTGCAAGTCTGCGTTTCTAACGTCACAGAACAATCAACTTGACGCCTTCTTTCGAGTGTGCAGCCAAGATGGATTTTGGTTGGATCCTTCTTGGCAATCGGTGGTCCGCGACCAGATGATCACGCTGGGTACCGGTTTCGAGAGACTGAATTATCAGACCGCTGGCAAGTTGATTTCGCTTGCAAATGTCACGCTTTGCTAACCCTCCGCAGGCCGCCTGGAGGGTATTGAAAGGTTTTACAACACACAGTCATATGCCGATCAGCAAGCAAATAAAATGCCAGAGATTCTTACAACGACGTTTATGGAAAATGGACTGAATCGAGGATGACGCGTGGGGCAATGAAAGAGGCCCCGGGGCATGGGACCGGAAATTCGGCGTCGTCTTTGGAAAGCTGGAAGAATTGGAACAGATGCGGGCAAGCATAGGCAGGACTCGTAATTGTCTGAGAGCATGAGCCGCATAACAATTGACGTTTGGAAAACATGCATGTGCATCCGGGGTATGTTGTCCGTGCAGGGATAAGTGAATTTAGCGGCGGGGAGTAGCGTGAGAAAACGGCGCTGAGCCAATGGGAGCGAATATCGACCGCTGTCGCGGCGACGGTGCGGCGGGGAACCAATTAGCGCAAGAATAGGCCGCGTCTCTAAACTGACGACATCAGCTGGAGTTCCACACTGGCGGACGCTGCATCCGAGCACAACCACGGAACAATGTTTCGCAGAAACTCTCTGGGGTCGAGGCAGCTATAAGTACTGGCCCGGGGCCGGTAAGCGATGCAGTACCGGGCTTGTGCTGCATTCTGGCCATCCACCAAGCCAACCCGCAAGCCATGGCAACTACGCAACAGGATATCGAGGAGCTCCTCGGGAAATTGACTCGAGAAGAAAAGGTCTCTCTTCTTGCTGCCGTCGACTGGTGGCGCACCCCCGTCATCAAAAGGGACGGTGTGTTTGTGCCACACATCAAGGTCCGCATCTCACAACCGTCGTGTGCGGGCACGGGCTTCTAAGCTGATGCAATGATTAGGCTACCGATGGACCAAATGGAGCCCGAGGAGAGAGCTATGTGAGCGGTATCAAGGCCGCTTGCTTCCCCTGCGGATCCAGCCTCGGCGCCTCTTTCGATGTTGATGCGCTGTACCGCACGGGAAAGGAAATTGCTTTGGAGGCAAAGAGCAAGTCGGCAGTCATGCTTCTCGCTCCGACTCTGAATGTCATTCGATCGCCACGTGGTACGCAGATGCAGTCCGGCATGCATTGCAATTTCTCATCAACTAACCCAAGTCCCGCAGGAGGCAGAAACTACGAAACGTACTCGGAAGACCCCCTGGTTCTCGGAACATTGGCGGCGGCCTTTGTGAACGGTTTGCATAGCCGGTGCTTCTCTTCGTACCATGTAGTTGTTGACTGACATTAGGATGCCAATCCGAGGGCATTGCCGCAACACCAAAGCACTACGTGGCCAATGATGCGGAGAATAAGCGCACTGTTCTGACAGCCGAGATTGACGAACAGACTCTTCGCGAGATATACCTGCGACCGTTCCAACTAGTGATGAAGCATTCCGATCCTTGGTGCTTTATGACCAGATATGTGCAGAAAGATTGAGTTTGCTCAGCTCATGCGCTGACATACACAGCTACAACCGAGTGAACGGGACTTACGTGTCAGACGGGGCAAGGCTTGTGAACGGAGTTCTTCGTGGCGAATGGGGATTCAAAGGCCTGGTTGTGTCGGACTGGATGGGAGTGTATTCGACGGCGGAAAGCATCAACGCCGGCGTCGACCTGGAAATGCCAGGCCCGACAAAGTGGCGCGGAAGCAAGCTGCTGGAGGCAATCGACAGGGGCCTCGTATCGGACGCGACAATCAATGACTCGGCCCGGAACGTCCTCGAGCTTGCTCGGAGAACTGGGCGGTTTGAAAACCCGGAGGAGCCTCCCGAGCGTGTGGCGGAGAACCCAGCCCGCGATGAGTTTATCCGAAGGGCGGGAGCTGACGGCATGGTGCTGCTGAAGAACGAGGGCGTGCTGCCTATTCCAAAGGAGGCCACTGTGGCGGTGATTGGCTATCATGCCTTTCATCCAAGCCTGGGCGGAGGCGGAAGCGCCAGGGTCGATGCCATGTGCGCCATTAGCCCTGCCGAGGGCTTGAGGGCGGCGGGATTCAAAACCAAAGAGTCCCCTGGCGTGACGGTGTTCGGCGCCTTGCCACATGCAGACCCGTCCATCATTTCCGACGCTGTTACAGGGGAGCACCGGCCTGAGCCAGTTAGATTGGAGTGGTTCAATGGCAGCAGAATCGGAGAAAACCTTGTACACGAGGAGAGAAGGGCGCTTCCCGAGTACATGATCAAAGAGCAGTGGCCCGAGCACCTGAGCCAGGAATACTGCACCAGGATCACGTTCAGCGTTTGCCCGAGAACGAGCGGGGACCACATCCTGTCGGTCATCTCGACGGGGCCGGCCATCTGCTACATCGACGGCGAGGAGGTGTACAGCCGGGCGCAAGAGACGAAGCTCGCGCCGGAGTCGTTCTACTTCTTCAAGGCCCAGCTCGAGCGCCGGTTCTCGCACAGAATGGAGGCTGGGCGCCGGTACCATCTGGCGCTGCACTCGTGGAACACGGACCCGAAGCTGCTGCACGCCAAGCCCCTGCACGGGAGGATGTTCCAAGGGTCTGCTCTGCGCTTCCACGAGTTCATCGACGTGCCGAAGCGCATCGGCGACGCCTGCAGGGCCGCCAGGGAGTCCGACTACGCCGTCGTGTGCGTCGGGACCACGAGCGAGATCGAGTCGGAAGGGTTCGACCGGGACCGCATGGACCTGCCGGGCGACCAGTGCAGGCAGATTCTCGCCGTGGCCGCCGAGAACCCCCGGACCGTCGTCGTCAACTTCACGGGCAGCCCCGTCACCATGACGCAGTTTGCCGACGACGTGGCCGGCATCGTGCAGGCCTGGTTCCCCGGCCAGGAGTGCGGCAACTCGCTCGCCCTCGTGCTCAGCGGACAGGTGAACCCCAGCGGACGCCTGCCCTTTTCCTGGCCAAAGCGCGACCAAGATAACCCAACCTGGGCCAATTTCCCCTGCGGCGAGGACAACGTGCTTCGGTACGAGGAGGGCCTCGACGTCGGCTACAGGTACTACGACCGAAAAGAGTCTCCCGAACCTCTGTTCCCTTTCGGCTTTGGCTTGTCGTACACCGACTTCGACCTTGACCGCGTGGAACTGTCCAAGACGGCCCTGGAAGGTCCGGAAGACTCTCTTGGCCTCGTTTGTCGGCTGAGGAATGTCGGCTCTCTCAAAGGTGCCACAGTGGTCCAGGCGTACGTCAGCATTCCGGATCTCGGAGCGGGCAGGAAGCGGCCTGTCAAAGAGCTGAAGGCATTCCAAAAGATGGAGCTCGAGGCCGGGGAGACAAGGGCTTGCAAGCTTCAGCTCGACAAGTACAGTGTGAGCATTTACGACGCGGATGCGGCCAACTGGCAGGCGAATCAAGGCAAGTACCAGATTCACGTGGGATTTTCTGTTCATGATATCTGCTCTTCAGTAGATTTCTCTGTTGCGAATAGTTTTACGTGGCGGGGCGTTTGATGATTTGGCCTCAGGGTCTGCCTTGTCAAGGCCACACGCCCAGCGACGTGAGTTTCGCTAGCACGGAGTGATTATTAGTAATTGGCTGGACTGCGGGAGCCGTTTTTAGATGGTGTAGGTGTGCAGAAGACTCCACAGCCAGGCAGAAGCTTTTATTTTGCTATGTTTCAATGACAACGTTGATTTTGAATTTGAACCCACGCATCAAATTTATTGGGGGGGTTCGTGGGGCTGAACTACGCTGTGCTCCACGTTGGGCGAGGTATGTCAAGGCTGATGACGGCCGTCTCAACATCGTATGCCCGATCAATGTGAGCAGATTATGGCAATGGCTGTGGTGGGAAATTCAAGTATGCAAGGGGAAATATGAATTGTTATTACTACTTCGGATTAATCAACAAAAGGAAACATGAATGAATGATTGAGATTGGTGTGACAGCATCTCAACTGGCGACAAGCCGCCATCGAAACACTCGACTGATCAAATTCCCAAGTCGCACAGGAAAAACAAACTCATGCTACTCCACCGCCGCTTTCATCTCCAGATTGGACCGTGGTAGATTTATTTTGGCCGCCCTCTTGGGGGATTTGACTGGATAGCGGCCACCAATCGAGTATCGACCTAGATCTCGTCGAAGAGCCAGCACTTTTTGTGGGACGGCCTGGCTCTCTGTTTTCCGCCAATTTGGCATCTCCACTCGCTGCATTTGCCGCATTGCTAACTGTGTTGTGTGTGCATACGCGCTTCGTGGGACGCCGCACGATGGCGTGCTTTGTGATGGCGCTTGACTGGCTCGAGCTTTCACTGTCCTGAGTGCGTGGAGTGGTTTTGCGCTTCTGTGGGGAACTTGTTGGAGTCGTGTCTGTTCTGGCCCGTGGAGCTTTTTCTTTACCTATCAATTGGAGTATTGGTCCGGCCGGCTTGGCCGCACCATGAGCTGCGGGCTCCGTTGCAGGCTCCGTTGCAGGCAGAGCCACAGCCGGACTCCCCAGCTGGACCACTATTTCATCCTCGACGGATGAGTTTGAATCAGCTTCTGGCACAAGCTCGGATGCATTCTCTGGATTCGCTGCCGGATTCCCTACAGTTACCTTCTCCAGCTGAGCTGTGACTTCAATCGAAACCGAAGATTCTGCATCAGATTCGGCACGGGACGCGGGCGCTTGCTCGGGTTCAGCTGCTGCACTCGACGAAGAACCGCCAGTCTCAGCCACTGGTAAGTCTCTGGCCTTCTTTTCTGGCATCAACGATTTGAGACCAGAAGGCGATTCGGGCTCGGCGGACGCATTTCCCGGCCTGGGGACCGAACCTGGGGCCATGACAACCGCGGGCTCCGCCGCTGATCCAGTCACTCTCAGGGCTTTCTCTTTCGCAGCAGGCGACGATTTGGACTTAGCTCTTGGGTTTTCCCTGGTCACGTTTTTCGATTTGGGTGCCGCATTCGGAACAACAACATCTCTGCCACTCGCTGAATGAGCGTCAACAGCATCATTTGGGCCAGATGCTTGTGAATTTATCGCCTGCATTACGACTCGAGGTGCGGGATCGGTGTGCGATCGTGCTGGAGGTGCAGAGCTTGGCGTTGCAGCTGGTGGAATCGAGGTCTCTGGCTGAACGACTGGTTGAGCCATGGGGGTGTCTACCGAGGGAGATGCTGGCTCCGTGGGAGTGATATCCATTAGATCAGACATCGTAAGATCCATGGCCATATTGGCTGTGATATGAATTAACCAGTGCATCTACAGCGCAGGGGGCTTTCCTTCTTCTCGTTGACTGGACCTTACTTACTCACGGTGCTGGTCTCCGAAAGCGTTGGAGGGGGGGGTAGTATAAGCGGCCAAGGTCCAATGTGCCAGGAAAGTCGATCCTGCGCCTTCTGTTGGCATTTCTTGCGCATTTCCACGACCGCCTCGACCATGCAACGCCGCGACCAGGCGAAATGAGGACCTCCGCAGTTCGGACACCGTCCCGGCGCAACATCGCAGTTGTCCGTGTGGTGTATGGCAGGTTGCCCAGGTTGCCCAGATTGCCCAGACTGTCTAGATTGCCCAGACTGTCTAGATTGCCTTGACTGCTGGAACTGCTGAAACTGCTCAGGCTGCCTAGACTGCTCAGGCTGCCTAGACTGCTGAGACAGCTGGAACTGCTGGAACTGCTCAGGCTGCCTAGACTGCTGAGACAGCTGGAACTGCTCAAATTGTTCAAGCTGCTCAGGTTGCCGAGATTTCCCAGATTGCTCAGACATCTCACAGTCCGGAAGCATCTCAGAGCATCTGCCGCACCGCCGGGGGAGTTGGCATCCCCCGCTCATGTGACCTGGACCCCAGCATCTATAACAAAAGTTCCGAAGCGCCTGAACTTCTATTGGGCTGAGGTAGTGGTCAGTTTCAAAATGCGCCGGACTAGTGGATCCTGGTCGACTCACATGGCTGAAAATCCTTCTCCTTCCAATGTTATGGCACCTTTTTTGGGACCGTGACATAGGGCTCTTGCGTCCTCCACAAGGGCGAAGACCCAGAACGATTTGGCCAAAGGTAGACGGGCATGCCCACTCCCCACCTTCTCACCCTCCATTTCTCTTCTCTCCTGCAGGATTCCAGCTGACACTACGAAAGATTGACTCAGATAGATGCAGCTGCCGCAACGGGCCGCACACGCCCAAGCACTTGTTCATCTTTTGCCGGCACCTCCGGCAGGAGCAGCAGCTTCTCCGACGCGACATTGGCCATCTCGACTTTGGGAAGCTTATGACGAGCGACGCCGCCAAGGCGGCAGACTGGGCCGTTTCTTTCTTCGGCCTGCACACCTTCCAACCAAAACAAAGCGGCGCGGCATTCTTCACTCAGATGAGTCGCATCCGCAATCCCTAAACAGAAGAGGCGGCCCCCCTACGCCCTCCCTGTTTTACCCTCGATAGTTTTATAATGGAGTATTCACTTCTTTTCGAACGATTTTTAAAGCAGCTGGTTTTATTCATGTTTTTCAGCGTAGGTCATCAGTATCATCCAAAATTCATTGTTATTGCTAATACCCAATGGGTGACAGTAGCTTCCTATCCCCTCTTTTATCCCTTCATCTCCCTGATCCAGGTGGCCAGGTGGGCGAACCAATTGTCGTATTTTGGTTCTTTCAGTTCCTCCAAGAAGTCTTCTTCGAACTGCTCCAACCTATGCCTCTTGCCTCGTTGAAGGCACTCGAGTATCGGTTCGAGCATCTTTTGTTGTTGTGTTAAAAAGGCTCGTGCCTTGGAACCGCGGTGTTCTCTTTTGAGTATCCTCAGTTCAAATGCAATGCATTGTAAGTCTTATAGGAACAAGATGTACATTAATTCAATCTAACTTATTCTAGTGATCTTTATGATATCGTGCATTTCTCCATCGTTTCTTTGGAGCTCCATCAATGTAGCTTGGAGCTCAGTCTTCTTCAGCATTGATATATCTCCTTTCGTCGTGCCCTTTGTTGCTTGCATCTTGGTAAGTCATTCCTATATCATCACTCCGCCAAGCCTAACTAACATGATTAGTTTGTTGCGTAATCCGCGGCTGCTTCGGTATGCAGCCCGGTATCGGTTCCGATAAAATAGCGCGGTCGTAGTAGGGTTTACTCTTTGCCCTCTTAAGATCCTGGCTAATGACCTAATAGCGTCCATTTTGATGATCAGACGAGCTTTTCGGAGCGTTGTTTGCATTGGAATTGACTGGTATGTTTTTTTTCTCGGCTTCCTCTGTATACCACCATCCCCAACCTAACTAACCAGCATCTTGGCGCCAAAGCTCAGGCCATCCTTTTATAGTGACTTAAATCCATTGGAGAAAAAAGGCTATTTCTCAAAATTTTCATCTTGCATAGGTTCAAAGTTGATAGTTTGGTACGAGGGCAATCGTACCTGGATTTGATGAAGTTTATTATAGCTCCACGGGTGACCGTGTTGAGCTGTTCCTACGGTCTTAGGAAATTTTAACTTGACATAGATAAATATGTTGCTCCATAATAAAATAAAAAAAAAGAACAAAAAAAGAGGGAAAAAAAGCAAATCCTAAAAAAGCAAATAGAAAAAGGATACAATTTTTTTTTATAAAAACACAAAGCCAAACCGTTTGCAGCGCCCGTGACTTCGTGAGACAAAGTTTTCGGACTACGCCACTAGAGGCCCGTGCCCCGCACATCAACCAGGTACTAACCCCCGCATTGCCGCTCTTCAGACGCTAATCTTCACCTCGATTCAATCATTTTTTGATCCCTTGCAGCTCTGAAACGGCATGTCTTCTCGCTCCCCTTTTCTCAGTCTCCCATGCGAGCTGCGCTCTGCCATTTATCACTATTACTTCTCTCTTCCAGGCGGCTACGTCCCCAGCTCCGACTTCCGACGGCTCACGGCGTCAAATGGAGATGCCATTGAGCTGCATCTCATGTACACTTGCAAACTTGTGGCGCGAGAAACGAATGGTCTCCCCCTGAACCTAAACACTTTGACATTCTCTACCGTCTTTTCCGACTATCACAGCCTGGCTGCCATATTCTTGTCCGCCTTTATCAGCTGTGCTTCTTCGGAGATACCTTGGCACCTGTATCGTCTTCGTGGATTGATCAACGACGATATTTACACCAAGGTGGTTGAAGAATTTCCCTTTTTCCAGGACAAGCTCGATTTTATGAAACAACCAGACGTTGAGTTTTCTGACATCCACATGCCATTCCTCTCGAGCCGCCACCACAACGCGCAGGCATATACGGTGCAGCAAATCATTTCCTCCTACGATGCGGACGTCATTGATCGAGCCGATTTTCGGTTTTCCCGCACAGCCTCGGAAGGCCAATATCCAGAAGGCTCTGATAGGCGACCCGATGCGCTTCGGAGCTCGTCCAATATGCGATGCTGCGATGCTCTCGCCAAAATGACACGTCTTTTCCTCGAACTTGAACGATGGTCTATACCAACCCAGAGTCAAATCCTGGATATGGCTGACTTGGCCCCGACGTTTTTATTTTCAAACACCAGCCGGTATCGAAAAAATCGGTTGTCTGCTGTAGCCCCAGCTGTGGCCTTTCTCAATTCCCTCCCATCCGACACCCGACGTCACATTAAGCACATTTCCCTCTATGAGGACGATTTTGTTTGTGGCTTCCCTGAGGAGTACGGACAGGGTTTGATTCCATTCTGCAAGGAGAACCCAAACCTTCGCATCGAACGACGAATAAGTCTTTTGCAGACCATTTTCCCGGGAAGACAAGTATCGCGAACGCTTGAACGAGCATTACTGCCTCGTGCCCGGCACGCCGCCATTTCCCTCGCCTCGTGGTTCGTTGGCGGTCTTTCCCTTGCTTCCGAGGGCATGCCTGAGAATTCAATGATTACTCTGTTCGATGGAAACCCAGCCCCCGAGCTGTGCTCCCATATATTTCAAACTTGCATACAGCGGGACGTTGCTTTGACCCACACACACTTTAGACTCTTTGGCCAGCTTCCTTTGTCTGCAGAGTACCATATCGATACCTATTTCGAGGATCATTTCGAGCAAGTAGTATTTGGAATGAAGGATCTAATGGGAGTATCATCCACATTTCGATGTAATTTTCACCCAGGGGAAGAGTGGGACGCTGATGCCCTCTGCCATGAAGCAGCTTCCATGTCGCACGCTGAATGGATTCTTGAAAAGTGGTACGGCCGCTCGTCCTCGCAGTATGAATTATACCCCGGATGGGATGACATCATACGGGCAAAGTACTTTACAGAAGACGAATATGCCCAGTCAATCGAGAATGCGCGGGAAAGTGGGTTTCCTGTCGAAATACTCAAGGACGACCACTTTTTCAGACCGGCAAGGCGAAGAAACCGTGCTTTGGACTTGATTATGGCATCATAGTTATGTGTATAGATTGACCATCTAGAAGCAGCAATCGGCTGGCGCCGATCCATCCCAACGGTCGTTGTCCGACTTCAACTTTACCGACACACGCCGCCGAGGCCCTCCAGCTGCTGTGAATACCCA